>MU223776.1:10456724-10516744 GCA_018584345.1 Thuja plicata
ATATTGTTTTAGTCCTTAGCAATTAGGCTTTTCTTGCCTCTGAACTCTGAGTCAGAATTAAGAGGTAACAAGGTTCAAATAAGCATATCAAGCAGTATAGTTCATGCAAGAAAAATCCCTAACAGAGTCTATGATGCAGTTACTAAGTTTATGACCATGCATGAATAGAGATACATAGAAAGGTTCTGGTTTACCTAAAAATTGAGCAGGTTCTTTGGATTCTTAACTAAGGATAGTTTGAACATTTTTAGGGGAAATGGAATTCTAGTTTATAGGAGTTTCATGAGAAAAAATAGTATTTGTTTGATTTTCTACAACTTTAGGAGATTCTTGCAAAATTAACTAATTTATCCAACTCATTGGGATTTAACTTCAAATATTCAACAGGAGAAATCTGAATCTTGGAAGATTTACAAAAATCAACAAAATCAAAGGAAGAATCAGGGTCTGATTTTTTTAGAGTCTTTACCTCCGATCCTTCTTTTGCATCCATCTTTGAGCTGCCACTTGTATTCACATGCTTCTTTTCTCTTTTATTTTGAAATGAATGTGAGACTTGATTGGTACTTTTGCTTCCTTGTTGACCCCTGGTGAGCACAGAGCAAGAAGGTTCCTCCAGAGTAATTAAAATGTCACCACCAAGATCAAACTCAGACTCATACTCTAGGTAGTAACTTACGGAGTCGCTAGGTCCTCCTGAGTTTTCTTCATTAGCAGGGATCTCCTGGATACTTTCTTTGTTAGCTTCTAGCTATTTGTATCACAACATCTCAGGACATGAATCTCCATCATGTTCATCAGTCAAATGAAAAATACACATATTCCCTTTCATAGGAGGGGGCTCAATTTGTAGTCTTTGCTGGAACGGTAGAGCATTTAATGATTTCCAATAATTTCTTGTCCCTTGACTTTGATATCTGTGAGGAACATCTTGGTATGGAGCAGGAAGGGATTTTGGCATCTGTCTCTTTAGGGAAATCATATAATTAACTAATATTTGTACGACTGGGTCACTAGAGCCAAAAGTAGAGGCTTGATTTGTTGATGTTTGAACATCTCTTCTCCATTTTCTTATTGTTATGAGGTCATCTTCAAGTTCTACTGCAAGGTTTTGGGCTGCAACTATATTAGCCACCCTATCCTATCTTAATTGATAGCTTATATCAAGAGGCATTGCATTGAAAAAGAAGCCTTTTTTATTTTCACCATTCAGTCTCTTATCATTAGGGATCTTATATAGGATCTTGTTGAATTTAGCCACGAATTCCCTCATAGGCTCATGCATCTCCTTCTTTAATTGGGACAATTGGAGCAAGAGAGAGTGTTCATCTTCAGCAAATTTGAAATGAGCTTCAAAGGCCATTTCCATTGAGTTCCAATCGGTAATATGGCCATTCGGAAAATGGTAAAACCAGTCAGTAGAAAATTCAGCAAGGGTTCATACAAATAACCTAATTGCAACATCTTCATGTTGGATAGCTAAAATCCCACAAGCAGTATTGAAAGCATTCAAATGGTCATCTACAGAAACTTTACCATTGCCATAGAATTTAGGTAATACATCTCTAGCCCCTTTTGGTAAGGGATGGTTTCCTCCTACATTTAGAGGACCTACTGCCACTCCCCAAGGCTAGGCCATGATTGAAGTCAGGAAGATGGTTACAATGGGGGAATTTGAGTACCAGACAATGTTAAAGCTTGCCAATTGGATTGACTTGAAGATGCTTCAAGGGAAACTTTAGGGGGAGAGGAAGGCCTAATTTTTTCTTTCTTCTTAGGGGTAAAGGTAATAGGAAAGCAAAAAAATTTCAAATCTTGATAAAAATTATCAAAGATACCTTCTCTCCTCTAAGACCTGGTATAAGGACGAGAACCCAAGTTTAAGGTCCTTCTGGATATTGAGCTTCTCTATCCACCACTAAAGCTTCTTGTGCTATGGGAATTCCTCTCAACCACTCCCTAATCTCTTCTTCCTCCTCTATCACCAATTGAACCTACTGATATTACTGATCACTTTCCCTTACATTCCAGGCCAAAATAGCTAAATCATAAATAATATCTTCTTGAGTATCTAAAAAGTGTAAGTCAGGTTGAAGGATAGGGGGAATTTCTTCTTCACTAGGTATCACATCAACAAGAAATACCATGATCTTCTCTCACTTGGAAACAAAAATGCATACTTATTCTTTTAAACACGCTCCCCAGCAGAGTCACCAAAAATTTGTTAGTGAGCAGATTTTTCCTTCTTGAAATATAACTATCAAAGACTCTTAAAACCTAAATACAAAAAGGAAAGAAATGCACTAAAAATTGAGTGAGTCACTCACAACCACACTCTCAACATTCAAAGGTGCAGCTTCCTTAAGTTGGAATTATATTGGAATGATGTACTAAGAGGGGAGGGGTGAATAAGTACCTCTAAAACTTTTCTTGGTTAGCCCATTAACCCTTAATCATTAGTTTGTAAATTATCTTATCTAACTGTTCATCTTTATTTATGTATATGCAATCATATCATAAATTCTTTAGTATGTAATCATAAAAGAAACATTCATGAAAATAGATAACACATGATCAAGATATGATATCGCAGAAAACTTCTATTAGGAAGTAAAAACTGCGATGGGGATTGTTACCCACAAGACTTCACTATCTGCAGATAAGAAGGGACCGATTAAGGCTTACAATTGGTCACTTCTAATGACCTACCCTATTAGGATTATTATAGTGGAGACCTATTAAGATCTACTTCATTTGAAGCTTTAGCAACACTGTTAAGTGTGCACTCTGTTAAGAGATTTGTAAAGAACGGTTAAGTCCACCTTCTACAAAAGGATTTAGATGTGATGCACTTGTTAGAATGTAACTACATAATTCTTTAATCTGATGATTTTTGCAATCTCCTATTGATGATAACAGATCCAATAAAGCTTCCTATGTATGAGTAATCATCTTTCCATGATTGAATAATACCTTTCTCTGCTTGTCGGTAGCCTCTATGTGTTCTTGACAACTGATGTGATCTATTTCTAAACTTTGCATGAATTCTACCTTCTTCTCCTTAGCTGATCTTTGTGGCTATCAACAATAATGAATTCATCATTCACAATTGATTAAACATCTATTTATACTAGATCTTAGCTCAATTCTTGATTCATGATTTTGCAAGTTAACTCTAGATCCAAGGTTTACAACTTGACTTTGATCTTTAGTTAGATATGTTTTAGATCTATTAGGATTCTTTAAAACATTTACATAAAGCATGCTTGATCCTCAAGTTATGATTTAAAACAAATTAAAACTCTATAAATAGAATTACAATGCTTTATCTAACATGTAAAACTCAGATCCACTTTTTACGGGTTCTCTAACTGACTGTTGGTTCTGACGGTCAGTTTTCTTTGTCATCGATGTTCCTTTCTTGAACTATTCATTGGGTATTCCTTTTATGTTCTTTTTCAGTTTTGTTCTCAAAACTTGTATCATCGGTGATGATCTCTGTGTTATGTTATTGACCCATCAGTGATGTTCTGTTCACTTCGTCGGTGCAACACTTGCTAGTGTTCGTCGGTCAATTCCATACTTAGCATTTTTGCATGACACTGTGATCTATCAAGTATGCTTGCTATCTGCCAGTAATTCTTGTGGTCTTCGAGTAATGCTTTTATTCCACCGATAATGCTTGTACCGATGATCTCTGTCAATGTTTTTCACTAAGTGTACTAATGGAAAAATAATCTCATCAATCTCCCCCTTTGACATTAGTATCAAAAAAATGATATGTGCAACATATTGAATGTATTAGTATTTACACCTATGTATACTCCTTCCTCATTCATTTGAATGACTCCCCCTATGTATATGCTGGTAAGTGTAAGTATATATACATATGTACTCTACTTTTTTTTTTATATATTGTACATAGCTATCTTTATTTTGTACATACAATATACATGTCATGTCCTGTCTATTCCTCCTTTTTTGATAATAAAGGCAAAGGTAATTACAACTTGTCAAAAAGATGGGAATGTAAGGACTTGGTCTCCTCCATCATCTTTTCCCATTAATCCTTCAGCATTTCTAGAGCCATGTGCTCAAGTGATATCCTTACATGTATATCATAGATGTTGTCTACTACAGACATCTTAGGGGTTGCAATAAGGTTTCTTGCTTCAAAAATATGCCGTTGTAGAATAGATTGTGCCTATATATCTTTAATCTCACCTCTTAGTTGTGTTTCAGCATCCCATATCTCTTTCCTTAGCCTGTTAGCCTCAATGACTGTGTCATGATGCACCTTGATAATTTATGCATTTGAGGTTAGGCTTTGTGCACTTTCTATGACATTAGAATCTATCTCTTCTAATTTGTTACTATTTTCCTTTGTAATTTTTTCAAGCATTCACATCTTTTGAACTAAGGTAATTTCCTTAGCAGCCATAGGCTCTAATTGATCAATTAGTTCAGAGAGCTTTACCTTGTTCACTGCCACTTCTTGGCTGATTTTATCAATTAACTTGTATTGATACTTCTTCTCTACTTGTTCTTCCATAGCTTGTTCTGCATCTATATTATGGTTTGTGATTGTGTTAGTGAGAACAAATATTTTTTCCTTAACTATAGAATTTTGTTCCAGTTTCACCTCAGGAACAAGTTGTTGTAGTATGTCTCTTGCTTTGTCGAGTGCCATTATTTCCCTATGTTCTTGTATCATTTTCTTTTGAATGGCTTTTCGTTGACATAGCACTCCAAAATATTGAAGTTTATCACTATCCAAAGTAGTGATATCCTAGTTTGGGACTTCTATTACTTCATCCAATGTAATAGCCAAGATGTATTTCTTGAATGTTTTCTTCTTCTTCTTTGGCTAGGTGGCAGATTGATGTACTACCATTTGTAAGGCTTAAGATTGGGTGGACCTGGTAGGTGAGGGTCAAGAAGATGAAGCATCCTTTTTTATCTGTTCTGAGTCCACCAGCTAGTTTGGTGAAGGCATCTCCTCATTTTCCTTAGGTGTATCAACATATATATCTTCTTTGAGTTTTGTGCCTTCATCCTGCTTGACTCCTTCACTTTTACATTTTTCTTCACCCTTTTTAATGGTATCCTTAGTTTTGTTATTTGCCTCTTTGTTTTGATCTTTCGACACTTCTTGTTGGTTGTCAGTTGCATCCTTCATTTGGATATCTGTATCCTTGTGAGTGTTGGATGCATCTTTGTTTTCATCAGTACCCATATCCTTGGTTATATCATCATCTTTCTTAGATGATTTGTCCTGACTTGATTGAATATCAATAGCATCTATTAATATATTCATATTGGATGGTGTATTGACTATTGCAGTGTCAATAGTTGTATCCTATCCATCAGTATTGCCCTTTGCAATATTTATGTCTTCATCCTTTTGTACTTCTATTGCAGGGTCTTGTCTTGTAGTGGTATTGACAATGTTGTCTAACCATGATTCATCATTTATATCATCATCTAAGTTACCTTTTATCGTTAACTCTTCTTTGGTAACTTCTTCATCCTCTAAGCTTATGTGGATGGGACTTGTTGGTACTTGATTGTTCTCACTATCTTTAGGCCATTCTTCATCTATAATAGCGACCTATTTTTGGCTTGTTATTTGGACTTCTTCACTATCTAACTCAGCTTGAGTTATCTCCCTGAGTGACATTTTCCTTCTCATCACTACTCTCCTTAGAAGGATTGAGTATCTTGCTCCACTTATCATGAGCTTCTTTCTCTAGTTCTATGAACTTCTCTTCAAGAAATTTATAAGCTCTCATCTTGGGTAAGAAATTTTTATCATATTTATCCATGATTTCATTAATTTCTTCCATTTTTGATTCAGGAGGCATAAGAGAAGCAAGTAATCTTTCTCTTATCCTCTTCTCCTCATGTAGTGCAAATGTGAACCTAGAAGATAATCTAATTAACAGTTCTTGAGGTACATCACATGTAGTAAATTGAAGTGGGGCATAATAATGTCTGCACATTCTAGCTATAATAGCATCTTTAATTTTATTCTATTCTACTGAATCCCATCTCAACCATTTCCTAATCTTAAGATGTCCAATACATGATACTTTATAAATGTACTTACATATTTCATCAATATTTTTAGTGGTTGATGTTTCCTTTGTTGTTTCCTTTCCTTGTTTGATTGCAGTGTCAGGCTCATCCATAGTTGTGTCCTCTAAATCCTCAGTTGTCTAAACAAATTTTCTCCTTTTGATAGGTTTCCTGAATGGTATTTTTTCCTTTGATGTTTCAGGTTTCCTTTTATAGACCTTTCCTTTTACCATGGGAGAAGGAGTTGCATCCTTTGTTGTTTGACTCCTTGTTCTTGATTTATTAGGTGGAGAAGGGGGTGGTGAATCAGACTCCTCTTCCTCTTATTCATTTTTCTCTATTGTGTCACTAATGGGTAGCTAGTCCTCAGTGATTTCCTCCTTACCCTCTTGTTCCTCTTCACCTTCCTTTTCTTCTTCACCTTCAGAAGATATATTCAATTGCTTTTTCAAGTTCTTCACCATTCTGCGTGACTATTTTACATCTTTCTTGATAACAAGATCTATTTTAATCTTCTGTTTGGCCTCTTCATAGGTGCCAAATCTTGGTTTCTTATTGTCCACTGGTTCATTTAATAGTACCTCAATGCACTCCTTAGCTAGTCCTGCCTTGATTTCATAGTCTAACTATGTGAGCCATGACTTCCTAGGTACTATTGCTTATATGTATGTGAAGTAAGTATCTACCATGAAACATTTGTTCTCTTTATGTTCCTCTATCAAATTGTTAGGAATTCTTGTTTTGGCTTGTAGCATTTCCTTAATAGTTTTTAAATACTCATGCATAACATTATCAAAATCTATTCCTAGTGATTCTATGAATTCACCTATCTGAATGGTTATGGGCCTGCTTGTGTCCCATACAACTTTTCCTATGGAAGGAAATTATTATTCAAAGTAAAAGAATATGCAAATTATGAGGGAACCAAACTTACAAGTGTTTGTCCTTGAAGATCTTATTGTGCACATGTTCTCCTCCAGTTGATGTAACAGGATCTCTGGAAGATCCATCTTCTTTCCTTGTTTGATAATCTTTTATGATGTGCTCATAGCAGTACTAGATATGTTGTTCATTATAATTTCTTGAAATATTTTGTATCCAACAACACATGCTCCAAAATTCAGATCTATGTTGG
The DNA here is from genome assembly GCA_018584345.1 of Thuja plicata. Taxonomy (NCBI): domain Eukaryota; kingdom Viridiplantae; phylum Streptophyta; class Pinopsida; order Cupressales; family Cupressaceae; genus Thuja; species Thuja plicata. Next base: position 10,463,938 of record MU223776.1, read on the forward strand.
TAATGGTGTTGACCTTTAGTGCTCTTTTATCTGATTTAGCACCAGTCAATTTTTCTAATTATGCTAGGGATGGGTGCTTGAAAGCTTGTAGTTTATTGATTGTAGGTGTTGGAAAGTTGAATATACTGGTTTATATGACTCTATTTAGTGTTTTCATTATGGCAACAAATTCATATGAATTTTTGGAGTCAGCACACATTATCAGAAGATCAGAAATTGGCTAAGTACAGAAGACTAGACAGTTAGCAGAGTACCAGAAGAAAAAACCATCAATGCACATGCATACGACCAAGTTAGGGCATGTTCCTTTGAAGATAAGCTTGTAAGTATGTATTCATGCTAATTATAAGAGAGAATGATTAGATCTGCAATTATGAAGAATTTATAGCAAGATGAAGTGACTGAGACAGTAAAGGGCAGAACAGGATAGAGCAAGGAACAAACTATTATATTTTTTATTAGCGTGTGTTCATTTGTTATTAAAATGATATGTGCCTTGGAACATAATGTTATGAGTATGTTTAAATACTAATTATAAGAGAGCATGATAATATTTGAAAGTATGAAGAAGATACAACCAGTTAAAGAGGTACAACCAGTGAATGCCAGAACAGGACAAAGATCATGGAAAGAGCTGACAGAGATTGTTTTGGTATAGAATTTTCACATATCCTCAGGACTTGTGTCCTTGGATTAGTTATTTTTAGTGATCTAATAATATGTTTTTAAAGGAGAATTACTTGATTCATCAGGAGAAAAATGTTAGTCCTAATTTGGTGGAGTAAACTGTGTGAAAAGATGTGTCTATTCGGTTTGAGTAAAGTAGTTATAATTAATGTTAAGATGACTTAATGAAGGGTTTAATGGTTATTTAAGTGATCAAGATAGATGGTAAAAGGTTTCCTAAATCCAACATGTTCATTTATTTTGAGGAAGTACTTATAGAAGGTCATTTGTGATCGGAGAAGTTGCGAAAGCCAGAGATAAGAAAGCAGAGCAGAGTGTTAAAGAAGCAAAGATATATCTGTCATATGTTGATGATATATATATTGAATTAGAATATTTTAGAGTGAAGACAAGATTTTTGTAGTGATTAACAAGAGGTTAAAGCATCAGCACACAAAAGGAACTAATTAGACAAGCAGTGTTACAGCAGCAATTCACCTTGCAGATACAGTGTGTATCAAAGATCCAAAAGGTTGTAGCCTTCACCATTTGAGAAGTGAGCTCTTGGATAGTGAATCCACCACCCCTAATAGGGTTATTTTAAAAGACTCCTAACAGGGTCTGACCCTTAACAAGGTCACTGTACTTCATAGACAACTCCTAACATGGTTAAGGATCTTCTAACAAGGATCATAAGAAACTAGTACAGAATATTTGTGGGTACTAATTCCCACCGGGGTTTTCCTCTAATCAAGGTTTCCCCGTAATAATATCAAGTGTTATGCATTCTTGTGTTAAGACTCATTGGATGTATCATTGATTTATGCTTAAGTTTCTGAAATAGAATAATTAGTGAAATACTGATTCACCCCCCCCCCCCTCTCAGCATTTCCAACAATTGGTATTAGAGCTCTGGTTCTCAGTAAATACGTTTAACCACTTGAGGAGATCATGGACAAGGTAGAAATGAAACACCTGAAAAAAAATCTTGAAGCGGCCCTTGAAGAACTTGACACATCTGAAAAATAAAATGATGATATTAAACTAAAATTTAATGGCATGCAAATACTTATCAAGAGACTGAAAAAAGAATTAAGGAATTGTTATTCAAATGATTTGGGAGAAGTAGTCAAAAAGTGGAATGAAGAAAATTCATCTCTAAAGGATCAGATTGAAGAATTAGATGAAAAGCTACGTAACAATCAAGATGCCTATGATGATCAAGTCAAAGAAAACAAGCAGTTAGATGAAGAACTGAGACAAGCAAACATGGAAATCTTGGAGCTAAGAAACAACAAAGAGAAGATGGAATCTAAATTGATTGTAGCAAAGAATCATATTGACAAGTTACATACAAGCGAGGATCTAATAGAATCATAGTTGTATGCTCAAAAGGTTAAAGGAGATACCAGCAGTATAGGATACAATGAAGCACAAATTCAGATTGATGCCATGCAAGAAAGAATGAAAGCACCAAAGCACATCACAGATACTAAGGAGATTATAAATCAGACTAAAGACAATGTTGAACCACCTAAGGATGAATGCAAGCTAGTTTACCATACTTGTTATTCCTATAACAAGTATGGACATATTGCAAGGAATTTTAAAGAGGTAAGACCCTTCAATGGTTATTATTATTCATGCAATAAATTTGGTCATAGAGATATGAATTGTAAAACAAGTCAGAAGAACAAGAATCAGAATAATCAAAGAAATTAGAATCAGCAAAGACAAAGAAGTTATCCTCAGCAAAATGTTAGAAGCCCTCAGAACATTACAGGTCAGATATGTAATTACAATGGACACATAGCCAAGAAATGCAGCATGATGAATAACAACATCAGACCTCCTATCATTTGTCATTCATGTCGAAAGGCTAGGCACATCTCAAGGTCTTGCAGATCAAGAACAAAAGGACAAGAGAATCGTAAGAAGTCTTTGTTTGAAGAATCAGGAGAAGGTAAGTTTGTGGAAGCTAAAGCTAAATTAGATAAAATATGGGTCAAATTAAAGAAGGACAATGAAGAGAACAAGGTAGTAGATGCATCCTTAGTGGATGCACCTTCTACTTCTGAATAGTTGACCCTCATGGACTTAGGGGGAACTATTCTAGCTTTGAACCACTGTGTGGCTGGTATAGTCACCATCTAAGTATACACCTTGGATTACAATTGTTTGGTGACATTATGGTGCTTTATGGAAGAGCACATGATCTAAATTGTTATCAAGAACAAGAATGGAAGTTACAATTGCCTCCTTTGTCTACACAGAAAGTATTAATGGTGGAAATCTACTTTGCAATCACCAAGTCCTCATTTGCGGTTAGAATAAATGATTGGAGATCATAGAAGCCCTAGCAGTTGTATTATTAATGCATTACAGTTGTTCTCATTAGTGAAGAAAGGAGATTGATAATCATTATTTGTTAAGCAAAGTAATTTGAGTTTGAAATGAAGCCCAAGCACCGACATGTCATTTCGGAAATTAGTTGAAAAATTACTTAACAATTGAGTAAGCGGCTAGATAATCAAAGAAGCACTTGCAGTTGAATAGCAAAGTGTCACAACTACATTCTTTAGTAGAGATTGATATCAAGAAACTCTTTGAAACATCTCAGAAGTGATTTATGAGTATGCTTCAGCACATGAATTTCATGAAGCGAAATGGGTCAAAAATCTTGTTGAGCAGTGTTCTATGTGAGAGTATCAGTATAGCCATTGGAGATAATTTTATTTTTGGATCCAACCTAATGTTACCCTTGGAATCACACACTTATTATTGATCCTCTAAGTGTGAATACAACAAAAGAGTATTCACATAAGAGAAGAATTGATTGAAGATACAATTTGAAATATCATGTGAAGAAGTAGATAAAACTATTATGACAGGTCCACAGGATTCTGCACCCATTGCCAAGGACATGAAGGATACATTAGTGACTAATAATGTTGAAGTATCAATGGTAGCAATGGATATTGATCTAGAAAAGTTTGAAGAAACATTTGTGAGTACTCAAGAGACTAAGTATTTATATCAGAAAGAAGATCTATTGATTTAAGATATCACAGGAAAGGAAGCAGATAAAGAAAAGACTGAAGTGATGGATAGTTCATCATCATTGTTGTCAAGTTTGACATCCATAACAGACTTAGACTCATGGGGAGTAAATAAGTAAAGGGGAGTATATAATCTGAAGGAGTCATGAAAAATAAATTAGTTATTGCAGAAGAGAAGTATATAAAGAAGAGGCTCAGTGAATTGGTTAGCAAATTTACACTTAAATCGATCAGATTTCCACAATCCATTGAATTTAGAATTGAATTTCTGGCTTTGATTGTGTATGTTTTTTAGCATCTTGATCTTAGTTCACTCAAGGTTGGTCAAGAATCCTTGAAAGAGTTTGCATAAAAAGGTAGAGAAGATAATATCAAAGGGGGAGTAAAGTAATGTATAGAATATGGAGTATGTCATATGATCAAGGTCCTAGCATAGACTTGGAGAAAGTGGAGAAGCTACAATATGAATTATGCACCCATCCATAGATTGTCAATTCACTGATTGCATTTTGGGAGAAATAGATCCAGAAGTTGCAGATTGCATATCCAGATGTGTATGCTGAGTAAGTACATAGAATTTTTTTTGAGAACCTTTGTCATTAATGTCAAAGAAAGAGTAGAGTATGAAGAATATGGAGTCTGGTATATAATAAGAGGGAGATATAAGATAGAGAGTTTTTGTATAAGAGTATAGATAGTAACTTCACCATATTCCTTTGTTGCCATTAATGACAAAGGGGGAGATTGTTGGAAAGTTGAGTATACTAGTTTATATGACTCTATTTAGTGTTGTCATTATGGAAACAAAGTGATATGAAGTTTTGGAGTCAGCACACATTATCAGAAGATCAGAAATTGGCTAAGTATAGAAGACTGGACAGTTAGCAGAGTACCAGAAGAACAGAGCATTAATGCACATGCATACGACCAAGTTAGGGAATGTGCCTTTGAAGATAATATTGTAAGTATGTATTCATGCTAATTATAAGTGAGAATGATCAGATCTACAAGTATGAAGAAGTTATAGAAAGATGAAGTTACTGAGACAGTAAAGGGCAGAATAGGACAGAGAAAGGAACAGACTGTTATAGTTTTGATTAGCGTGTGTTCATTTGTTATTAAAATGCTATGTTCCTTGGAACATAAGCTTATGATTTTTTCTACATGCTAATTATAAGATATTTTGATCAGATTTGAAAGTATGAAGAAGATACAGCCAGTTAAAGAGGTACTGCCAGTGAATGCCAGAACAGAACAGAGATCATGGAAAGAGCCAATAGAGATTATTTTGGTACAGAATTTTCACATATCCTCAAGAATTGTGTCCTTTTATAAGTGATTTTTAGTGATCTAATAATATTCGGTTAAAGTTCCATGGCTTGATTCATCAGGAGAAAAAAGTTAGAGCTAATTTGGTGGAGCGGACTGTGTGAAAAGACGTGTCTGTTCGGTTTGAGTAAAGAAGTTATAATTAATGTTAAGATGACTTAATGAAGGGTTGCATGGTTATTTAAGTGATAAAGATAGATGGTAAAAGGTTTCCTAAATCTTACGTGTTCATTTCTTTTGAAGAAGTACTTATAGAAGGTCATTTATGATCGGAGAAGTTATGAAAGCCAGAGATAAGAAAGTAGAGCAGAGTGTTAAAGAAGCAAAGATATATTTTTCATATGTTGATGATATATATATTGAAGTAGAAGCTTTCAGAGTGAAGAAAATATTTTTTTAGTGATTAACAAGAAGTTAAAGCATCAACATACAAAAGGAATTGATTAGACAAGCAGTGTTACAGCAGCAGTTCACCTTGCAGATATAGTGTGTATAAAAGATCCAGAAGCTTGTAGCCTTCACCATTTGAGCAGTGATCTCTTGGATAGTGAGACCACCACCCCTAATAGGGTTGTTGTAAAAGACTCCTAATAGGGTCTGACCCTTAACAAGGTCACTGTACTTCATACATTGTAAAGACAACTCCTACTAGGATTAAGGATCTTCTAACAAGGATCATAAGAAACTAGTACAGAATATTTGTGGGTACTAATTCCCACTAGGGTTTTCCTCTAATCAAGGTTTCCCTGTAATCATATCAAGTGTTATGTGTTCTTGTGTTAAGACTCATTGGATGTATCTTTGATTTATGTTTAAGTTTCTGAAATAGAATAATTAGTGAAATACCGATTCACCCTCCCCCCTCTCAGTATTTCCAAGAGTAGGATAACTAGTAACCGCGTGAATAACATCCTTAGTTATTGGTTTTGGCTTATTAAGATATAAAGTCTTGTTGTGCATTCTACTATGAACAATCTTTATCCACTTAGTTTTGAAGACCTTGGGAAAATGCAGTGCATTTGTGAGTCCCTTTACTTCCATATGTTTATGCTCTTCTTTGAGCTTTCCAGCGTCATCACATAGTGCCCTATAGGCATTATCTAGGTCTAGATCACCTATTTCCAAAATCTTGCAGTGAATATAGGACCTTACATCCTCTACCAGTAAAACCCTAGGTGGGATTCTAGAGAATGCTTTGGAATCGTCAGGTTGTGAAGCAATTTATGGGTGTAGCTTGAACTTGGGTTCAGCACAAGAGCCTCTGTTGACAAGCTTGAAAGATTTCACCTTGTTTTCCTTAATCTTCTCAACTCTAGAAGTCGATGCCATCATGTTGCAAAAACTTAGGGCTTTTAACAAATAAAATAGTGTGGTCGATGAGTGTGATTACTTACGGGTTCTTTGTGCTTTCCTTTGAATGTGAGTTCTTTTGATTCAAATTGATTCTTGCTGGATCACTCTCCAAATTGCTTTAAAATCGCTCTGCTCTGCTCTACTCAAAAATCATGGGTGTGAAAATGAGTTTACCCATCAGGCTTTTATAACCTTTTTGTACCCTAAGTTGTCATTAATGCTTACCAACTCGTTGGTATATAAAGACCGAGTTCGTTGGTAGATACATTCATAACATCTTTGGTGTCTATGCAAAGTATCAGTGTAGCTAGTAGCTTTGGTGACTTCACCAATGATTTTCAGTAAAGTTGCGAAGACAGCTTTTGTTGATTCAAGGTTCACCAATGTCTGTTGGTTTACACTTAGATTGTGTAATGATCGATACTCTCTGGTAAGTAGTGTAAAATTTTCTGTGTGTGCTCACCAATGCAAACTGTGCCCAATAACCGATGGCTTCTTTTCAATAGTTTAGCAAATAACAATATATTGCATCTTTATTCATGCTAATATTACAATATGAACTATGTGTAATGAAACCAATGTATAATGTAACTTTAAATAATGCAGTTCCATACATACTTGTGCATTCTAGTTGGATGTAGTGATGTCACTGAATCCATTGGATGGGGTGTCACCATGTGCATTGCTTGTTCTAGCACCTTCAGTGTTTATGGATTTTACCCACATCTTGTTTCTTATTCTCTTGATGTCATCAATGGTATTTCCATTGAGATGTGTACTTGTCTCTGTCAGTCGATCCTTGCAATCTTTTATCACATGTCCAACCTTATGGCAATGTAAAGATGTCATACCTAGATTGGTCCAACCTCTTGACCTTCTGGTCCACTTTCTCATACAGTTGGTAGTAATATGACCATAGCTTCCACATGTTGTGTAGTTTAACCATGTGCTATATTCCCAAACATATGAGCTACCTACTCTTGTTGGTTTGTGGATATTATTAGTTTCTTTTGGTGTCTAAGCTTGGTTGTTCTTTTTCTAGCACTCCTCATGTGTATGCCATTCATCTTGCAGGTAGGATAGTACTTGTCCATGTAGGTTTTCCTCTTTGGATTTGTTACTTTGGATCAACATTCATATGCCTTGTGTCCTTTCTTTTGACATTTATAACAATTACCAATGAAAGTAGATTGTACTTGAGAAATACCTTTCATTTTGCTTCTGCAAATGTTTAAAGTGTGGCCTAGTTTTCCACAGTGATTGCATGACAGCTTCTTGGATCTTGGGGTTGTGAAAGCATTCCTTTGCTCTGGTTGATTTGAAGATTCACCATTTTCATTGTACCCTAATCCTTTGTAGTTGTTGACTCTTCTTTGTCCATCAATAAAATCATCCATTCTTTTGTTTCTTTCTTCAGCCTTTTTGATCAATTCATTGCGTTGAATTTGGACATTGATTTCATGCTTCAATTTTTCATTCTCTTCTCTTAGCTCACCGATGATCTGTATTCTTTCAATGAGTTCTGTGTTTAATATGTTTTCTTCTTGACTCATAAGTATAATCTAGTTGGTAACCTCATGGTGATGCTTAGTTAGTCTTTGAATCTCTGATTCTTTCTCTTGTAGCTTCTCTGTTATTTTCCTCCTATTGTCAATGGCTTGTGTTCTTTCATTTTCAGCTTTTCTTGCATCATTCATGACATCAATCATCTTCACCATTTGAGTCTCTTGACCAATTTTCAACATCTTGATTTTCTCTATTAGATGTAGATTGACCTCTTGTAGACTTGTGATTTCTTCTACTGATGCGTCTGAAGCTTTGCTTGATGTTGATGATTCTATTGTATCAAACTAATCTTGTTTTTCTAATTCTTTGTAGTCTTTCTCATTCAACCTAGTTACCATAATCTTTCTTTCATCAAGAATTTTTCTTAAGTTGATTCTCGCCTCTTTATGCTGCTCATAGTTAATCTGCATCTGCAATTTCTCATTCTCAATAGTCTTGTCCAGTCTATACTTTTCCATTTCTCTAATCTTTTCTCTTAAGTCTTTAAGCTTTTCAAGAGAGATACTTAGCTCTGATACCAATTGTTTGAATTATATTGGAATGATGTACTGAGAGGGGAGGGGTGAATCAGTACCTCTAAAAATTTTCTTGGTTATCCCATTAACCCTTAATCATCAGTTTGTAAATTATCTTATCTAACTGTTCATCTTTCTTTATGTATATGCAATCATATCATAAGATCTTTTGTATTTAATCATAAAAGAAACATTCATGAAAATAGATAACACATGACACAAGATATAATATCACAGAAAACTTCTGTTAGGAAGTAAAAACTACGGTGGGGATTGTTACCCAAAAGACATCATTATCTACAGATAAGAAGGGGTTGGTTAAGGCTTACAATTGGTCACTTTTGATGACCTTCCCTGTTAGGAGTATTACAGTGGAGACCTATTAGGATCTACTATTTTTGAAGCTTTAGCAACACTATTAAGTGTGCACTCTGTTAACAGATTTGTAATGAACGGTTAAGTCCACCTTCTACAAAAGGATTTTAGATGTGATGCACTTTTTAGAATGCAACTACATAAGTCTTTGATCTGATGATGTGTGAAATCTCCTATTGCTAATAACAGATCCAATAAATATTCTTATGTATGATTAATCATCTTTCCATGATTGAATAATACCTTTCTCTGGTCGTCAGTAGCCTTTGTGTGTTCTTGACAACTGATGTGATCTGTTTCTGAACTTTACATGAATTCTACCTTCTACTCCTTAGATGCTCTTCATGGATATCAACAACAATGAATTCATCATTCACAATTGATTGAACATCTATTTATACTAGATCTTAGCTTAATTCTTGATTCATGCTTTCGCAAGTTAACTCTAGATCCAAGGTTTACAACTTAACCTTGATCTTTAGTTACATATGTTTTAGATCCGTTAGGATGCTTTAAAACATTTACATAAAGCTTGCTTGACCCTCAAGTTATGATTTAAAACAAATTAAAACTCTATAAATATAATTACAATGCTTTATATGAAGTGCAAAACTCAGATCCACTTTTTGTAGGTTCTCTAACTGACTGTCAGTTCTAACGGTCAATTTTCTTTGCTGTCAGTGTTCCTTTCTTGAACTGTTTGTCAGATATGCCTTTTCTAGGCTTTGTCAGTTTTGTTCTCAAAACTTGTATCATCGATGATGATCTTTGTGTTATGTTATTTACCCGTCGGTGATGTCCTGTTCACTTTGTTGGTGCAACACTTGCCAATGTTTGTCGGTCAATTCCATACTTAGCATTTTCACGTGACATTGTGATCTGTCGGGTATGCTTTGTGTCTACTGGTAATGCTTGTAGTCTACTAGTAATGCTTGTAGTCCATCGTTAATGCTTGTACTGATGATCTCTATCAATGTTTTTCACTAAGTGTACTAATGGAGTCACGAGGAGGCTGCAAGAAAGCTGGGCACTTATCTTATGGCTCATCAGCCTCAACGCCTCCATCTGTTCTTGTATTTGTGCCATCATGGGGAGAAGAACCTTGGGAGGCACTTGGGGAGGCACTTGGACTGGGGTACTTTCTTTCTCCTTCCCCTTTTTTTGATGGGTCCTATAGCTCTGGAGGTTGAAGAATACCTCTGCACAATTAGGACTTTTTGGGTGCTCCTTGGACACACCTGCTCAAAATATTTATGATTGTTATCTATAATGGGGTGGCATACCTCCTTGATTGTTAAGTTCTTTGGGGTGCCCCAATCCACCAGAGGGAGATCTAACTTATCGATCCATTTTTTTTTGTACAATGGGTTCTCCAGAGGCCCATCATTTGTAAAACCCTTTGGGAAACCCCAAAGGTCGAGGGCTTTCATCAAGCCTTTGGACATCCACGAATGTTGGTGGGCCAGGAGATCAAAACTGTCCTGATCCACTAAGAAATCTTCAATGTCAACTCTATGTGGTGGGGATGCCCAGAGAAGTGTCATTGCTATCTTTCTGAGCGGATCAAAATTTCTTATGGTATGGTGGAATTCCGCTAGTCCTAGACTCTTCAATTCATTTTCGGCCTCCTTTTCCATAGCAAGGCTGGAAGAATAGTTCCCACAAGAGATTGGGAACAAGACATTAGTAACCTTCTTCACTGTGAAGAGGGCATGCAACTCTAGAATCTATCTATAGTACTCTAAAAGAAAGGCTATCCCCACAGTGTCTAGGGAGTAGGTAGGGTTTCCTGAAGAAGTCGGTCACCTGAATGTATGTATGCTACTAGAATTAAATGAAGAAATTTTTGTAAGTACTCCCCAGGATCATCTCCTCTTGTGACAACCGGTACCTAGTGCCCCGAGTGAGTGTCAAAATGTTGTGGTAGAAAAACACGTCATTTACCTTGCAAAAATTAGGGAAGCTAAGATCCCACTAGACCTGGGTATAGTGATCCCATGGTACCAACTGGCCAGGCCCATTCCTGAGAATTCCCACTAACTGCAAACCCTAAAAAGTAGGCCTTTGCTGGGCCAGTGCCCATAGTACATAGGATTTCATGTATAACTTTGAAGTCTGGAGGACACTCTTTAGCTACGCATCTACATGGTTGGCAATGATAGCCTCCTAGTTGAAGGTCTAACTGTGGGTGGTGATGTAGTAGAGAAATTAATACATCCATGCCAAGAATTCCTGGGCATGGGGCTCTCCAAAGAGCCTACGTAGAAATATAATCCCCACCTGAATACATTCCTTAAAGTCCCTGCGGGGAATCTCCAGCTTCATCTTTTTATAGTCCCTTCTGGTGGTACCCTAAATTTTTAGAATTAGAAGTCCCAATCCATTATCAAGAACCAAGTTTCTCCATACTAAAAAAATTAAAGGAAGGAAGCTTTATGACACAAATAAAGAGAACTAACTAATCGAAGCCTTCAGAAAATGCTGGAATTTTAACCTGCTACAAAGATGATGCCAACAGAGGCTGAAGATGGTCGAATTTTAAAAATCTAAAATCGACCCAGTTTGGGAAATCAAATTTAATATCTCCAAAAAAAATCTTAGCTTTTCACAATGTGTTTTATATTTTCAACCAAAGCCAAATCCGAAAGTTAGGTAGTTATTTTTTAGTTAGTTTAGTGTTTTTTCAAAATATTTTATAATAAGGGTTGTGTCTTTTCACCTTAAGGAGGTGTGAAAGCCACTCAAACACATATATATACATAATGTAAAATCTAAAGACAACATAGTACAATACAATACAATTTCACATATTTGGATAGTTTTTGATCAACATGTATAACATGGACATGGATGTACTATTTTTTCAAAATCAATAAAGATAAGTCCTTTTTCTTTCACATGTGTAATAGTTTCATTTTTAATTTTACAATTAGTCCCTTGGATAAACCATTAGAACTTCTTCAAAATGATATTTTTATGTGCATGCTTCCTGATTTAATTCATAGTCTATATTTTCAATTGGTTTTCTCATTTTGCATGGTTAAATTCTATTGATTGATGCCTCAGTCAATTAGGCTGTCATCTGAGAAGTATTACCTTTTTGAAATATCTTTTAATTTGTTTTAGGTTGCACGTACATTCCATAACACCTTTGAAGTGATAAGTTTTCTTGTAAAACTATCTCTGAGGTTGAACATAAGATTGGAATGATCTTGACTCTATTGCCCGTGATACAATTAGGCACTGGTCTAATCATTATTTGGATTATAGTTATTCAATTCATTGTTATAGTTTTGTGATATTGTATCTATCTTTTTATTTCAATTTACATACATATTTACTAGACATTCTTTCAATTACTCAAAGCATTTCAGTTTACAGTTTATGATATATTGCTTACAATTTGATTTATCCAAGCCTATTTGCCATCTTGAGAGATCGGTTGAATTCTGTACACATATCTGCTATAAAATACCTTAAACCAGTAGACAGTGGTTAAGGTAAAGGTTCACCCACCTTGGTCTTGCAGAGATAGAAGTGTAGGGGAAGAGGATCATAATCGATTATTCCCGTTAGTTGGCCAAAAACAATTGGTTTTCCAAACATTGGATTGGCAATTCCACAGGAAATCCAATTCAACATTTTTGGGCACCAACACCTTCTTAGGGACTTTAGCTAGTGAGTGTTGAGATGTTTCTGAGAGAGAAGGGAAGTTTCCCCAAACTCCTTCAATGACACAGACCAAGAGAGAACAATGGCTCCCTTGAACTGAGGGATCCCTAGCCCTGAAGCAAAAGTAGCCGCATCTAGATTGACGATGGGTGCAGGATAGTGTAATGGCCAAGGATCGGTGAGAAAAAAAACCTGGGTGGGGGCATTGTAGAGCATCGCTAGTTGGATTATTAGCTTCGGTGCTTGCACCGAGTAGGGAAAAATTGTAGCTTTGATAATTTTGGAGGCGGCCATGTATTTAGCCATATCATCTTTGGCAGTCCTCTATTTGTATATGGCTTGGACCAAGCCTTTCATTTCAGCCCATAGTTCGCACTCGGTATCTTTTATTTCCTACAACTTGGAGTCCACCTTGGACCCCATGAGAACACCCTCCCTTAGGTATTTGGAAGTTAGTGGTAGTTTGGCCAGCATCTTTTCGGCCTTGGTTTTCATGGCTACCCGAGTGAAGGTACTTGGAAGCTCTAGGCTATTAGGAGGAGTGATCAATTTAGACATTTTGATTGGACTATCTACAACCTGCAAGGGCAGAAAACCGTTAATACATAATATGATAAAAAAAATATTTTAGGGACTCCAGGGAATTCACCACCATTTCGCACCTGTCTAAAAGTATTAGCATGCATCAAAATCCTGAAATATCAAAGTTAGCAAGGATTGGATTCTGACCAACACCCAGGGGCTCTAGGGTATTAATTTATGTGATGAAAATGGGGTGAAGACCAAGGGACTTCTCAACACCTGGAGTGCGGAGGAACTAGCCATTGTCGACATGACTAGCAGTGAGCCATATTTGGCTGACATGGGTTATCACATGGCCATGTAACAAGTAGTGTAAATGCTCTTAATGGCAACAAGTGGGCTGACACAGGGGAATTAAATGCCAGATGGGATGGGATTTGAATGATCATTCATGGGAAATTAATCTCACCATTAAGATGACATGACAAAGGAGAGATAAATCTGTCATGGCTCTAACAGGCTAGGAGTCGAGTTTGAACCGTGATGAATACCTCTCTGACAAGCTCGATGATTTGGTCTGGATGCAAGGGAGAATGACAAGCTCATCCCAAATGGAAGGATATACATAGAATATACACATTTACAGAGGGTCGAATTAGTATGAGGGCCGAAGCACAACTCACAGGCTGACCAAAAACAAGCATATAGACATCTATTTACAAACACTTACACAATGTACACAATACACAAACGCTACACTAAAAAACTACATAGAGGACGGACAACCCTCTTACAGAGCCATCCCACCAATGGGAGGTGACAATAGAAACAAAACCATAAATTGAAATGCCATCACAAAGACACGGAAAAAACAAAACCAGAACACAAACAAACAAAGAAAAAACCAGAGAGGAGAGTCGAAGGGCCTACCTGAAAACATGGGGAATGTAGAGGAATCGAGCATGGGAGGTGCTCTAAAAATGGTTCACCTTCGAATGACCATGACCCAACACTTTTAATTTTTGCTTAATCAATTGTTAAACACAAAGAGAAAAATGTTGTTTGATCACCTTAATCCCCTTTGAATCATTCTAATTGCTCTAAGTGTTTTGATCATGGTAAGTGTGAAAGTGACTGGTAAATCCCATTTATACCCCTAGGTTAAAAACACATTGCTTTCCTCCACAAACTAAAAAATAGGAAAACCTCTAGACTCTAGACCTAGGGATTCCATGTAGCCACACCTTCTCACAAAAGAAGACATGATGGCAGAGAATCCTGGATTCTGGGATCCGGCTGGCTCAAGACACACTCCAGGACTGCATCCTAGAGGCAAAAGAAGGTAAGATCATCAAATAAAACCTACTTATATATGCATGCAAGATCTAATATGAAATGTAAATCTAACACCAAAGAGAAAGAGTTGTCTATCGTAGGTTCACCAAAATGTAATATATAAATTATGGATGATCACCTAAATAGAGTTCGTACAATAGAGATTTGTATATAAAAGAGACCTATGCCATAATTTAACCATTTACATTTAATTTGTAATTGATAAGGGATATAGATTTGGAAATGAAAGTGAAGATTAATGGAGTAAAATACCTACCTCTCATCATAGTAGATCTGAAAATACCAATTTTTGAAGCCTGTGTTGAGTTTCTGGAAAATCTGAGACTGGATCTAGAATAGACATGCAGAGACAAACAAAACCCAAAAATCTTTTTCTGTTCTGACACAGTTCTGATTTGTAACCTCAAGTAAATGTCACCATTGACCCAGAATTTTTGATTCTGACCTAGGGAAAAATCAACCTAAAATGTCTCTGACAGGAATTTTGTTTTTGAATCCCGAAAGTTTTCCAAAAAGGGTATTCGAATCTATGCTCTGATCCACTATTTATGAACCTATAACTCCCGAAACAACACCTACAAATATCTGAAAAGAGGGGTTTTGGGGTGGCTATATAGGGTTTTTCCTTAGTCAAACCCCCATTTTGGTGATCTCCACCTCCACGAATAGCTGAATATAGTAGAATGTATGTGTGTGTTGCTCTTGGAAAGAACTTTGAATGTGTAATGTCAAGATCTAATCCTCTAGTCAAGATCTAATCCTCTAGATTAAAACCCTAACATGAATTGTAAATGAGAGAGCAATGCATAGATTTGAATATGATAAAGAAAACATACAAAGCCCGCAAGGCTAAAGTATTCCTACCAAACCCACAATCCGTAGTTATTACCCCATGATAGTATCCTTTGAATGCTTGAATGTTGAAAATGGTGGATCTAAGAAGAAGGAAGGATGGAAGAACTCTCTCTTGCTCCAATGAAGATCCATAATGGCTTGTCCATAAAAATGCTTGTATGTATTAATGCATCATTATGTATTGTCCTTCTATATCATCCTCTTTCTTTCTTGCATCATCATCATGTCATAATCATGATTGCATCATATCATCTTACGATTTTATCTCATGTAGAATGAAGGCAAAAGAGAGTGTTTATATAGAGATCTCAATATAGACCTACTAGAGAAATGCAAGGGACCCAAATTCAAATTTAACATTGAATTTGTTGATGTTGTGGTGACTGATCATGTAGTAGGTGTTGATATTGTGGCAACATGCTAGAGGTGAGGGGTGGTAGCCCCGAACCGGAGGTCAGCTTGAACGGCCAAAATTTTTTGGTGCTTTTTCAAGAAAGAGATTTGCTTTTTCAGGAAAAAGAAGACCAACATTGTAAAACCTTAAAATGGTTGATTTTAGAGGTTTCCCTAAAATGCATGTTATAAGAGTTTGAGATGTATAATGCATTGTAAGGCTGTGTACATTTTTTCTGGATAATAAGAAAGGTTGGACAGTTGTGTAGGTGGATGTAGCCTAGGTTTTGGGTGAGCCACATTAAATCTGTGTGTTATCTGTGTTTAGTTTATTTCTTCTATTATTTCTACGTATACTTGTTTATTCTTATATTGTTCTGGTTTTGTCAAACCCTAACAATTGGTATCAGAGTGAGGTTTGTTGCTGTATATTGATAGGACTTTCAGATTTGAGTGGGAGCAATGGAGGATTCCAAATTGAAGATTGAAAAATTCAATGGCCAGAATTTTTAGTTGTGGAAAATGTAGATGGAAGATTATCTATATCAAAAGGACCTATGGAAGCCATTAGAAGGAAAAACCAAGAAACAAGGAACTATGTCAACAGAGGACTGGGAGGTTTTGGATAGGAAGAAACTAGGATCTATTTGATTGTTCCTTGCACCATCTGTAACATTCAACATATCAAAGGTAACAATGACCATAGAGCTGATGGAGACATTGGCTAAGTTATATGAGAAACCCTCAGCTTTGAATAAGGTATTTCTTACGAAGCATTTGTTTAATATGAAAATGGGTGAGGGAGGATTTGTATTGAATCATTTAAACAAATTTAATACCATCACCAATCAATTGTCATCCATAAAAATTTTATTCAATGAAGAGGTTAGGGCTCTCTTACTTTTATGTTCTTTGCAAAAAAGTTGGAATAGTTTGGTTATGGCTGTAAGCAACTCTGTCTCTAGTTCAAATACTTTGAAATTTTATGAAGTTGTTAGTGTTATCCTACGCGAGGAAATGTGACAGAAAAGCATAGGTGAAACTTCAACCTCATCAGGTTCTGCTTTAAACATGGAGAACAGAGGAAGAACAAGTGAAAGAGGAAAAGGCCCTTCGCATGGCAAGTCATGAGGGAAGTCAAATAAAGGACATTCTCAATCTAAAGGAAAGAAAGATTAATAGTACTATGGAAAGCCTAGTCACCTAAAGAAATATTGTTGGTCTCAAAAAAACAAACAAGGAGACAAAAATGAAGATAACAGTAAGGAAGCCAATGTTGCAAGTAATACGTTACAAGATGCTTTAATATTATGTTTCAATAATGTTAATGATTCCTGGGTAATTGATTCTAGGGCTTCATTCCATGCTACACCCCATAGAAAATATTTTCAAGATTTTATTCAAGGTGATTTTGGACAGGTATATTTGGGTGATGATGAGCCTTTTCCTATTGTTGGGAAAGGGAAAATAAAGATCAAGTTGTCAAACGGAAATGACTGGGTATTGCAGGAGGTAAGGCAAGTCCCTAATTTAAGAAGAAATTTAATTTTTGCAGGACAACTGGGTAGTGAAGGCTGCATGGTCATGTTTACAGACAATTTATGGAAGGTCACTAAAGGTTCATTAGTAGTAGCTAAAGGTTTGAAGATAGGAACATTATACCTGTGTACTAGTAACACTTATTCTACCTTAGTTGCTACTAATAATGTTAATGCAGGGAAAGCTACTATAGATGTTTCAGAAATAGATTCAAAAATGTGGCACCATAGGCTTGGGCACATGAGTGAGAAAGGGATGAAAATCATTCACTCTAAAAATCTATTGCCAAGACTTTAAAATATTGATTTAGAGTTCTGTGAAAATTGTGTTTATGGTAAACAGAAAAGAGTCATATTTCTCAAAGTTGGGAAAGAAAAGAAGAGTGAGAAGTTAGATCTAATGCATTCAGATGTATGGGGACCGGTTCAGGTATCATCTCTTGGTGGCTCTCGTTATTATGTTATTTTTATAGATGATTCAACCAGGAAAACATGGGTATATTTCTTGAAACATACATCTGATGTTTTTGAAACATTTAAGAAATGGAAGGCTTTGGTTGAGAATGAGATCCGAAAGAAGTTGAAGTGTCTCAGATCCGATAATGGAGGTGAGTATTGCAGCAAAACCTTTGAAGATTACTATTCTATCAATGGAATTTGAAGGTAGAAGATAGTTCTAGGAACCCCACAAGAAAATGGTGTGTCAGAAAGAATGAATAGGACAATCATGGAACGTGCAAGGAGCATGAGATTGCATGCTGGACTGCCCCTTCATTTTTGGGTAGATACTGTAAACACTACAGTCTATTTGATAAATAGAGGACCTTCATCCCCTTTGGATGGTGGTATTCTAGAGGTAGCATGGACTGGTAAAAAGGTAAATTATTCATTTCTGAAAACGTTTGGTTGTGAAGCTTTTGTCCATGTAGATAAACAAAATAGAACCAAGCTTGATGCTAAATCTCAAAAATGTACCTTTATTGGATATGGAGTAGATGACTATGGTTATCAATTATGGGATTTCAAAAATCTTAAGATAATTAGAAGTAGAGATGTTATATTCAATGAGAAGGTCATGTATAAAGAACAGTTGCAGGAAAAGAACCATGAACAGGTTAGACAAGAATATGTAGTGTTGGATGAGACTCCTGAAAAAGGAACACCACTAGTACTTGATGCTCAGAAATAATAGGTTATCTCACAAACTCTTGTAAGTGTCAAACATTCTACAAGGTCAAGTAGACCCCCTGAAATGTTTTCTCCTTCTTTTTATTCCATTTTATTGACTGATTCTAGTGAACTAGAAGAATATGAAGAAGCAATGCAGGTGGATGCCAAACAACAATGGAAGTTGGGCATGAAAGAGGAGATGGACTCATTGTTGAAAAATAAGACTTGGGACTTAGTCCCTTTACCTAAAGGAAAAAGAGCCTTGCCTAAAAAATGGGATTATACGCTGAAGGAGGAAGATGAAGGAAAGAAGAGGTATAAGGCCAGACTTGTTGTAAAAGGTTTTGCGCAGAAAAAGGGTATAGATTTTGATGAAATATTCTCCCCTATTGTAAAAATGACTTCAATTAGAACTATACTAAGTCTTGTGGCTGCAAATGACTTGCATCTTGAACAACTAGATGTCAAAATAGCTTTTCTCCATGGAGATTTGGAAGAGGAAATTTACATGCAACAACTAGAGGGATATGAGGTCAAGGGTAAGGAGAATTTGGTGTTCAGGTTAAGGAAGAGACTGTATGGCCTAAAGCAGGCACCCCGCCAATGGTACTTAAAATTTGATAGTTTCATGGTTGAACAAGGTTACCATAGATGTCATTCTGATCACTGTGTATATTTTAAGAGATTGTATAATGGGAGTTACATTATCCTGTTACTCTATGTTGATGACATGCTTGTTGTTGGGTCCAATATGCGACACATAAATGAACTTAAACAAAAATTAGAAAGGTCATTTTCTATGAAGGATTTGAGTTCTTCTAAGCAAATCCTTGGTATGAGGATTACATGGGACAGGAAAAATAGAACTTTGAATTTGTCCCAAAGTGAGTATATAAAGAAGGTGTTGAAAAGATTCAATATGCAGGATGCAAAAGAAGTTAGTACACCTTTGGCTAGTAATTTCAAATTGACTAGGGAAATGTGCCCAAAGGCATAGGAAGAGGTAGATAAAATGTCTAACATCCTGTATTCATCACCTATTGGAAGTCTGATGTATGCGATGGTATGTACATAGCCAGATATTTCTCATGCAGCAGGAGTTGTCAGTAGGTATATGAGAAATCTGGGTATGGAACATTGGATTGTTGTCAAATGGATTCTTTGATATTTGAGAGGTACTACTACAAAGGCATTATGTTTCACAGGATCTAGTTTTGCTCTGAGCAGATTTGTTGACTCTGATCTGGCAGGAGATATTGATACAAGGAGTACTATAGGGCATGTTTTCACTATAGGGGTACTGCAGTCAATTGGATTTTTAGATTGTAGAAGGTTAATGCACTTTCAACCACTGAAGCTGAGTATGTAGCTGCTATGGAAGCTAGCAAGGAGATGATTTGGTTACAATGTTTTTTGGAGGAATTGGGTCAAAAGAAGGAAGATCACCCATTGTACAGTGATAGCCAGAGTGCCATTCATCTTGCAAAGAATTCTTCTTTTCATTCAAGGACAAAGCACATACAGCTTAGGTACCATTTTATAAGGTCTATTTTGGAGGATGGCCAATTACGGCTTGAAAAGATTCACACAAGTGACAATCCTGTAGACATGTTCACGAAGGCAGTCCCCAAGGAGAAACTGGTTTCTTTCTCAGCTTCTATTGGGCTTCTTCATTGATGATCATGGGGTTAACACAGCAAGGTCTTTTATCCAGTGGGAGTTTCACATACTATATTGTCCTCTGGTTCCAGTCTCCAAGTGGGAGATTGTTTGGTGTGGAGCCTAATGAGTCTGCAAGTGGGAGATTGTTAATATTGTGATGAATGATCATGTAGTAGGTGTTGATATTTTGGTGACATGTATGGTAGATTGTTGATATTTTTTGGTGCTTTTTCGGGAAAGAGATTTGCTTTTTCAAGAAAAAGAAGACTGACGTTGTAAAACCCTAAAATGGTCGATTTTAGAGGTTGCCCTTAAATGCATGTTATAAGCATTTGAGATGTATAATGAATTGTAAGGTTATGTACATTTTTTCTGGATAATAAGAAAGGTTGGATAGCTGTGTAGGTGGATGCAGCCTAGGTTTTGGGTGAACCATGTTAAATTTGTGTTATCTATGTTTAGTTTCTTTCTTCTATTATTTCTACGTATAACTGTTTATTCTTATATTGTTTCAGTTCTGTCAAAACCTAAAAAAATTATGGTCTAATTACAATCACCAATCAAGGAGGGGATGTATTAATCCAAATATTAGGGAAAACACTTTCGCATCTAGACCCGAGGACCTATTTTAAGTTTAGAACCCTGATAAGCTCCAGATTTTAAAGCGGGGACCACCACCTAACACAGGTCAAGGTAGACCTCGACCTTGACCTAGGTCAAGGTCTACCTCAATTTTGACCTAGGTCAGAATTGATCTCAACCTAGACTTGAGGTTTTAGCCTGGTCTCCATGGGAAATCTGTAGGATTCTTAGGTCAATGGGGGACCCAAGAAGGTGAGAAAACACACCAAAATGATGGATAGAGGCACAAAGGACAAAGAGTGGGTATGATGAAGATTTAGGAGAGACAATACTTAGGTTCTACACAAAAATGGACTCATAGAAAGGGAGATTAAGGAGGACCCAAAGGATCATAATCCTAATTTCACCTACAAATGCAGAATCAAGTGCATGTGCATCCTAAATGCAAATCTAATATGAAAATGTACTAAACAAGGGTGCTAAACCTACCAAAATGGAAGTGATTCCATTTTAAGACGATACACTAACTATTCCTTTTTGTTCAAGCCTTTTAAGAGAGACTTGGGAATCCACATAAATTTTGATTTTATTTTTGTAACCAAGTCTCTTAGAAGAGACTTGGGAATCCACATAGCATTTGGTTTTCTTTTTGTATCCAATTCCTTTAAAAGACACTTGGGAATCCACATACCTTTTGATTTTCCTTTGCTTTTGGATGATTTATAATTGAATCCTTCCATGATTGATTTAGGAACCCACATTTTCCTTGATTTTAATCTTTGCTTAGATTTAGAATGCAATTCTTCCATGTTGGATTTAGGAACCCATATTTTCTTTGATTTTATTCTTTTCTCAGTGGCTCCTTGTGGTCTCTTGAATATTTCATTTTTCTTTGTAATCACATGTTGATTAGGCTGGACATAGTGATCTTCATATGCAAGTGGATTCTTATATTTTTTATTCTTTCATTATACATCCAAATTTCTTCCAAAAGAATTGTGAACTATGGATGAATAGGGCCAATATGGATAGTTCATATAGATGGGTTGATAGGGAGAATTCAAGGATGCATGTATTTGTTGACCTTGATAGGGGATAGGGTAAGTGGATGACAAACTAGTAGTTATAGGCATGGTGGATGGAGGGATATAAGGACCCAATATAGATGGAAGGTTTGATGGTTTTAGATTTGGGATATAGGGAACAAGAATGGATTTGGAGGATGGAGAGGGATGATTCTTACATTTGAATAGAGGGAGATAAGGTATGGAAGGGATATCAATATCTTTAGAGTGAGCTGTATGACCAAGGCTCTTCACTTTAGAATTCATCTTTATATCAATAGGTGCATGAGTAGCTTTGATAGGAGCAATTTGGATAGGAGCAGCTGAAGCTTGAGGGGATTTATTGTTCTGCAAGGGATTTGGAGGAATGATGATTTATGGATATGGAAGAATAGGAAAATTGGATGATGGGATGATCTTATCTTGACAAAGATCATTAGATGGATTAGAAAGGGTAATTTTCTCTTGATTTTCAATAGGTTCATTAGAGATGGTGGAAAGAATATCTTTATCTTTCTTGGGAGATGGAGGGCTATCTTCTTGGAAGAAATGGAAGGGGATGATAAAATCATCATGAGAATCTTGAGATGTGTGACCTTGGTCAACTATTGGATAAGGATGGATGGTGTCTTGATCTTGATCATTACTAATATTTGTTTCTTCCCACTTTGGATTATTCTCTTGACATGGAGCCACTTCTAAGGATGAGGTAGGAGTTTTGATCTGCATGAGGGATTATTGAAAGGCTAATGGAGTATCATTTGGAGTAGGCATGATAGTCATTAAAGAACATGGAATCTTTGGGTCTGTTATTTTTGAAGCCTGAGAAAGACTTGCAGCCGTATGTTGATTAGCTTGGATCTCTTTTAGAGGTAGTCCTTGAGGGTAGACATAGTCATCAATAGGTCCAGTCTTTGATAGAGATGGTGTGGGTGGTTGTGAAGCTTTAGGAGATAGAGGAATGGTGGAAGAAGTAGATGTGATATGTGAACCATTGCTAGACATGGATTCTTGATATTGATCATGCTTGAGATTAGTATCTTGTTCTTCTTTAGATAAATCATTAGGATTGGCTGATTTAATTATGCCATCATCAAGAAGATCTTGGATTTTATGTTTTAACTCCATGCAAGCTGAATTTTTATGCTCATTTATTTGATGATATGCACAATAGATACTCAATAACTTCAATCCATGTTATGTGACTTGAGGTAACATGATGAGATCATTCTCAAGAATTTCTTTCAATGTTGATTCATAAGATTGTCCCAAAGGAGTGAAGTCCCTCTTGCGTTTAACCTAAGGTTTTTCTTTCATGATATTACTAATCACTTTGGAGGGAGACTTCATGGTGTTTACAATAGTTTTTAGGGCTTTGGAGCCACTCTCTTGATCAAACATAGGATTGTCATACCAAGATTTCTCCATGTTGGAAGGAAGTGGAGAGATGTGAGAGTCATGATCCAATAGAAAAGGACGGGTTGATCTTAATGAGGATTTTCTGGATGGTGTATCATTTTCCCCCTTTAATTCTTGGAGCTCAAATTTCAAAGTATGAATTTGTTTTGATAAAGATGCCATAAGAATCTCTTCTTTCTCATTATTAGGACCATAGGGTTTAGCCTATTTTCTTTTAGACATTGTAAGATTGTCTTGATGTGCTTGCTTAGAAGATTTAAGACAAGGTATGATGAATCAATTGATTGCCTGACAGGTGCTAAGGTGACATCTAAAGTGATGACTAATTCCAAGACAAAAGGATAAAAGAGATAATGTCCAACTAAGAGAGAGAGAGAGAGAGAGAGAGAGAGAGAGAGAGAGAGAAGCAATGAATCTGATCTTGAGTCAAGGTTAACGAATGTGCTCTCGCAACTCAGGATAAGGATAGCACAGACAAAGATAATTAAAGTAACAAGTCACTTGGATTAGCATACAAAAGATAGATTTCAAAACACCAAGTGAGTCAGACTGTCAACAGATTACAGTCAAAGATAGACTAGTAGTGATGTTGGTGAGAGCACAAATTTAAGAAAATCTAGATAGAACTAGTGTTATGGAATACCAATTTGGACAGAAATTTGATTGATTTCAGAGCTTTGACACTAGATGGAGAAACTTGGACAAGAGTTGATAGTTTCACACCTAAGAGTGTTGATTTTGGATCGTTGATCATTCTAATGTTGGTTTTGATGTTTCACTCACACAAGACACATCAAGAAGAATGATTGTTGTAATAAGAATAGACACACGACAACCTAGGTAAGACGGGGTTGTTGAATTCTCACTTGAACCAAAGTGCTGCCATACCTACTCATAGTGGACAACTTAGAAGCTTGGAGGCATGGGATACTTCTTATAGTGCACTCACTTCTCAGGCACACCAAGCTTCAAAACCAAAGGCTAATCACTTCCCAAGGGACTATTGTCTCTACTAAGATCCATAAAAATGTGGGACATCTTAGTCGGTCTCTAACCTTTCACACTATTAGATAGAGGGATTTAGGTCACTAGAACAAATTTTTTGGTCAGGGCATCCATTCAGGCAGTTATACATGCGGTAGATTAGCCACGTTAAGGAGGCCTCCCAACCTACACAAGTTACGTTCTGTAGGTTTTTACGCACCACAAGGGTACTGAGGGAGATCTTCTATCAGCATAGTGAAATCAACACCTATTCACTGTGAGATTAATTACAATGGATTTTTTATATACCTGTTTGGAAGGGCTTGCCTTTAGCCTATTACTGGTTAGGCAATCTCTCTCACTGAATTTGTTAGAGCTCTTAGGAGGTAGCCACGCTAAAATATTTGCATGAATTTATCTTACACCCAAGATCCGTGAAGGTGAGGGCAAAGGATACATTCATGCAATTCTTTGGGATTACAAATATAGAGAACACTTCAAACACATAAGCAAAGTGATTCTTTTTAAGAACCGAATCTAAAGTGCTATTTAACTACAAAACAAAAACATGATAGTATTGGAAGACACGCAAAGTCTTCCATAAGAATCTTGCATCGAAATCATTAGTGTTTTATATTTTTTTTCTTCATTTATAATGTCCTGCAAACCACTATGAGGTTGTAATCTAAGATAAGCATCAAGAACAACAAACCCAAAGATTGGTCAGCATTATAAAAAATTGGAAAATCAGAAAAATGATTTCATGTTTAGAAAGTAGACTAAAAATCATGCACTTTAAAAAAAAATCAGTCAAAAATGTTATTGTATGAGCCCGTATGAGGCTCTAGAAGTTGCAAAATAGAGGATTAGATAGGAACAGTGATCAAAATATGCAATTTCTGATAAATATGGAAACCAAAACTAGAAACTAATTCCAACCTAGTAATCTTCAAGACATTCTACCCAAAATAATAAAAAAAATGCACTCAATTTGGAGAAAAATTGAGCAAGATATGGCCCTCTGAAGATAGACTACAAAATCAAAATGCTCAATGGTGAAGCAAGAGAATTTTCAACCCCTGTTGAAGCCATCAAATCACTGTGTTAAATTTGACAGTTTCCTAGTCATCATAGAAGGCCATGCAGAATGATTGTTTGATGCTTATCAAATTTAACATACTAAAAAATAATTATTTTTTTCAATTTTTTTTTCCAAAAAACATGCCTTAGGCTACATGCAGAAGGTCATATGGACTGTTTGGAAAAAAAAAATTTCCATAGATTTTACTTTCGTTAGATATGGGCGAGTTTATAGTCATTTTCAACCAAAATGATGATCTGGACGTGATGGTGCAGTCAGATTTGGCTCAAAAAGAAATGTGGGTAGGCATAGAAATGAGTTTCTCCTTGCAAGATGCAAAACACACACACTTCAATATATCATTGTATGGTTAGCTTAAATTAAATACAATAAACAAATGACTAACCTAAATCGATCTATTGCCTTCTAGTATGCAAGAGTATGAATCTTGCTCTTAGGTCATTGCAAGAAATAGTGACTACACTTGTTCTAAATAAACGATTTAATAGCTAAATGAAATGATTAATCTATATGATATGAAAATGAAAGATTGATCCCAAGAAAATTAGATTGATTTTATGACACCAATTTGAAATGTTTTTTTTCTTTTCAAAGCACCAAATTGAAATGTACTCTAGATTATGGTTTGCATGATTGAAAGTAAACTAATAATTATCAATCAAAAAGCTATGAAATTATAAAATGCTAGAAAGATTAAGAAATGAAAGCTGCATAATAACAATAGCTAAAAATTGGGATCCTTTGTGAAGGAAATGAAGCTCTCTTTTATCAAAAATCTCTCTGAAATTGGTGGTCGAGATTAGAAGAAATGAGTGGCTCAGATTTAATTTGAAGAAGCACAATCCATGTGCACGCAATTTGATTGGGCAAAATATTCAGTCTTTTTGGAAACTTCCAAAATGATTTTCAGTTAACAACTTTGTTTCCAAAATGATAAATAGATAAGATTAAGCTAACTGAATAAAACAGATTTGTTTCCAATTCAAAAAAATTAGTTGATGACATCATATGCATTAATTGATTTTAAATGCATATTTAATTCAAATATTAGTTGACGACGTCATATGCATTTTTAAAGATTTAATTATTTTTAAATGCATATTTTTTTTTTATTAATTAATTTAATTCCTTTTTGAATTTTATTAACAATTTAGTAATTTTTATCTAATTAATATATTAGAATATCAATTAAATAATTAACTTAAGGTTTATTTGCCAATATATTATATTTTAGGAATTAATTAATTAATTGATAAAGTGTGATAATTGATTAGGACCTAGGGTTGATGTCAGATTAGCTTGAATTTGATGAATTGTCTGTTTGATTTAGGACTTAGGGCTTATTAAGATTAGGGTTTCTTGATATGTGCTTGAGATTAGGGATCTAGTGTTTAGATGACCATTTTTAGGTCATTACATTTACCCTTCTTATTTTGATTCAATTTCAGATGCTCCCACCATAAGGATGGATGACCTTTCAACTTTGTACGTGCAATCTTCACCTTTTTCTCCTCTGATACATTCTCATACTCCAAGTATTTTTTCATCTCGGTTATCCGGTCTTTCAACTCATCATAATCCAACTTTCCACTATACTCAGGATTATTAAATGTTAGAATAACTAAGAGGGGGGGTAAATCAGTGGCCTAAAAAATATTCCAATAAATCAACCCAAAAACTTAGTAACACAATATTAAGCCTCTAGTTATCTTCAGTCCTACAAGATGAATACCTTCAAACAATCTTAACAAATAACTATTGCTCAAAGTTCACTATTAAACCTTATTCTTATTGTTTACCGATTAACAGTCTTTCATTTACTAAAAATAGTAAATTGCTTAGTGTATACCGATCAATCCAGAATTAGTTATGTGTAATGAAAAACACTAAAGTAATGACTCATAAACACATTGACATGTGGATTTTTAACATGGAAACACTGTTAAGGGAAAAAACACTTTGGACCATTAACCCACAATTTTCACTCTTTTGAAGTGAGCTCAATGAAGAGCCAACCCTGTTAAAGGTTACAAAGACACTGTTAGGTGTGACCTTGTTAGAGGATTTAAATAGAATATTTTGTCGCTTGATATCGGGCATCTCTAGATACCTTCTATGACTAAACCCTAGTTTGTCAAATGGTATCTGGAATCTCATGCAATCTTCATGATCAAAATTTTTGATAGTCCTTGGGATGTATCTCAATATAGAAAGGATTGTTACGTCTTTATCAGTTAAGAGACTTTCTGAATCAATCATTAAACTAAAATAGTAAATGATCTATTCACATATACAACTATCAACTTGCAGATTTTTAGATCTATTGTAAGCTCATAATACCTTTATGATCAATGTAACTTTTCAATACCTTTGCTCCACTTATTTCTTCTTGGTGATGTCATTCTTCTCTATTGCTCGGTGTCTGCAGAAATCTTTAGCTCTTTCCTCAACTTGATTGATCAAGACTGTATGAAGTTGTTCTTCATCAGTTTCTCTCCAGCATCCTCTTTCTCTATTCACTCCCCTGATTCATAATGAATTATATTGTATCTTTATAGACATGATATCACCATTTCCAAGTCTTTGAATTTCTTGTTCTTAGCATGATTCACAATTCTAGCCAATATTGATTTATAGAATTTACTCATGTTTTATCTCGTAGATATCTTCTTGCCAACTGTAATAAAACAAATTTAAATTTGTTACTTATCTCTGGCTTTAACTTGTCGATGAAAACAATGTTAACAACTAGTTAGCTCTATATTTATCTATTTCCAGCTAAGTATTTTGTCATTTGTAAACTCAAGTTATTTTTAGTGTTTAACACTTTGATAGCTTCGGTCAACACTTCAGTTCTCCTCGGGTATCTCCATCAGGGTTGTCTATCTTTTAGGAATCACTATGAAGTTCTTCTCATCGGTAATGCTTGTGATTCTTCTTGTCAATAATGATTTTTTAGGTTTCTTTCTTGGTCAACTCTGTGACTTTACTTTCAAGTTTCTCTGTTTGTCAGGTTCCACTAACCGTCAGTGTTTGTAGTCACTTAGTGAATACTGATCTTTTATGTATTACTAAAAGAATAATCTTTATCTTTCTGATTCTCTGAAGTCTTATAGACTTTGTAGATAACCAAATAGATTATATCAAGTTGACATCAATGAAAATAAAATTCATTAACTAATTTAATATCTTTCATTATCTTTCTCCATTTCGATGATCTACTTAACAAATTCAATCAGTTATGGTTCATCATTAAACTGATGTGTGGAATTCAAACTTGTTAATCCTCATAGGAATCTCTCTTTTTCCTGATCCATCACAGGTGCATGTGTGGATTCTCCTTGCACTTATTCAACTTCATTATCAATAACATCTTAAATATTTCTTCCTCTGCATAGGGTTGTCTCAACAGCTTCCAATCTTGCAAAAATCTATCTAAGCATATCAACTAGACCTGGATCTGAATTTCCTCTCACATGAACCATCAAGAAATCCTCTGCAATTATAGGTCATATTGAAATATGCTACCCTACAAAAAATATCACTAGGGTTCACAAGAAGGAACCTCAAATATCACCTTCACTTTTATACTACCTGATGCAAGGAGGGTATGGAAAACCATGGCCCAAGTCACTCCTAGCTATCCAAACCAACTTGCAGAAAAACTCAGAAGAAACCACACAGGAAGTGAGAGAAAGAAAGCATAAAATTCTTATTATTTCATCAAACATCATACATGTTGGGCTATAAGTCCTTCCTGGTTTTAGTCATATACATTTAGTTCTTTATAGAATAATCTTCATACATGTGAGGTCACACACCTATGATCCAAATCATCTAAAAAACTTCACTACCAAGACTGCTCCCTAAATCTAAGAATAGAAACTAAATATATACAAGAGACCACAAAAGAGGTTGGCATGAAAGATCTTAAAGATCCAACATAGGAAATATAAAAGAACCAAATTTAGGTCCACATGCATCCCAGTGAGAGATCTCAACATTAATTATGCTATGGAAATTAAATGCATACTTCACCTAGAAGATCCAACATCCAAAAACTAACTTGGTGAGAAAGACTACCAATCACAGAGACCAGTCAGTGAAAAACACTAAGTAGCCAAGAACAACCACCAAGATCCCATTGGTGAAGCCAACTAAAGAAAAAGTAACCAAGCTCGAGCGGTGAAACAACAAACCTTCAATCGACCAAGCAAAGTAGCTACTTAACACTTTACTGAGTAGTCTCCAACAAGCTACCGGACCAAAACAAACATAATTTTTTGTTGACATAGGATTACCAATAACCCAATATTCTCCTTCTTCATATTCAAACTAGATCCCCCATCTATAAGGACTCTTTTGATCTTATGATTCTAAACAAGGACTTCTATATAAATTAGAACATTATGGGGTTGATTAATCACAAGATTATCATTTTAAATAGAAGGCAAATAATGAGGAGTAGTGAGGTGTCTTACCATAGCCTGGAATTGCATTAGGTCAAGATCTTTGGGGACATTATTTTATAAAAAAAAATTTCTCTAAAATATTATTATGAGATGCCCAAAGAATTAAAATCTCTAATATGGAAATTTGAGATGGTGTCTTCTTTAATTGTTCCAAGATATTATACTAGTTTGACACAGTTTAGGTAGACTTAGGAACATAAATGGACTTGTTTGGAGAAGATGATGATTTAGATGATGGTGTAGGAGAACCTAAAAAAATTAGGGTTAAAGGCCCTTAGAAACATTTTGGATTTGTTTAACTTGGTTTGTAAGGTGTTTGTTCATTCACTCTTGTAAAAACCGAGTGCAAAATGGGTGAAATTGGTGAATAAACACCCTGGTTGCTTAGATGCATGTTTTTAGGTTATTGGTGTGTTGTTGAGGAAGTTTGTAAGCCTCTGGAAATCCAATCAAGGCATTAGGAACCTTAAAAATTGAAAATACAATAAGATAAGATACTTGACATGTACTAATGCACAATAATGATGCTCAATATTGATGCTCGAAATGTATTGATGCTCGGTAATGATGCTTGATACCGATGGTGCTTGGTATTGATATTGGTGCTTGGTACTGATGGTGCTCGGTAATGATAATTCTTAGCATGTACTGATTATTTATATGTACTATTGATACTCGGTACATTTAGTTACAACGGCTCGAGAAAAGTGGTGTTTGTGTTTAGTGGATAGTTGTAACGGTTCTTGACAAGATGCTTTCAACTTGAGTGGGCAGTTAAGTCTATTCTAATGATGGGAAGATTATTTAAGATCTCCCAATCCTTCATTTGGAAGAGGAGGTTGATAGAGAGGTTGATAAAGAGGTCAAAGGATTCGGATATGTTTGTATGGTTTACTTATTTTCCACTTAATGAAAAGTTGTAGGTTGTGTATTTAGTCATTGTTGTTTACTTTGTTTGCCAATAGTTTAATCTTTTGTTTTCATTTAGAAAGTTGTAAGTTCCTGGCCTATTCTAGGTTGCAAATACTGAATGGCTCATCAAGGTTCTTGAATCCATGGTGAGAATCAAGTGCCTGGATGGAATTCAAGAGGAGCCCCAGTATATAGTTTTGTTTTTGGTTTTGGTAGGAGAAGTGACAGTCATGATTTTGGAGTTCTTATCCTAGGAAAGCTCAGTAATATTTTAGATAGGGAAGAAAGTGAGAAATATGTTATGAGTGCATTGGTTGAATGAGTTGGTTTATTCAGAATGAATCTATTAGATATATTTCTATTTTTTGATTTTTTCTATAAAATTTTGCATTCCCAGTGTTAATTTTTCTTGAAATGTCAAGACCTGTCCAGAGTACTATCAATTTTTCCTACAAATTTTGATCTCCAAGGAATGAAAGAAATAATAAATGTGAAAACCCTAAGCCCTAGTCATTTTTATCCTTGTCGTGCAAAAAAATCCTAAATGTTCTCAGCCTTGTTCTAATTTGAAGTTACTTTTTTGTCGAATGACTTAGATCTTTTAAGTCATGTGCTTTAAGTGAAAGCTTATATCCCCTTTTCTTAGAACTGAATATTCTATTATATTTAGTGACTTAGAGATAGCTTGTATCTCTTAATCTTAGGATAAAAATAATATTATTTAAGTCATTTAGATACTTAGTGATAGTGGTTGATCTTAGTTAGATCGTGCAGTTGGCGCATAATAGTAAGATGATTTTAGAGATGGATCAAAGATTCAGAGACTTAGCAACTATCATTGATTAAGATTTGGTCATGTGGATAGTGCAAAATTTCCTAATTAAACTCAAGTTATAAGGATTTTTCAGTGACTTAAAGGTTTTCTCAGTCGTGTAATCTCTTAATATACCTATGGTCAAGGACAAAGTTTACTTTTCTTTGTTGTAAAGTCTCCATAAGGAATCAGAGTTAAGAAAGAAACTCATAGATTAAGAGATAACTATTGATCTTTCCCCAGATAAGTGGCTGGCATGTAATCTCTAAATAAATACTAAATTCAAGGTTTCTTTGGTGACTTAGAGATAGCCATAGATCTTGTGTCATTTTTCACTTAATCTAGCAGCTTGCGCTTAATCTCTTGATAAACTCATGAGTTACAGATTGTTTCATCAATTTAGAGATAAGGTTTACCATGCAATTTCTGGATAAACCTAGGTTAAGATCAAGTGAATTAAACTTTATTTTCAATACATAGAGATAATAAATTCACGTTATCTCAGAACGAAAGAATAGTTAAATGAAAGGTCTCAAGATTCAGCGAAGAGCATTGGATTAAAATAGAATCAAGGGTTGGCATGTAATCTCAAGGTAGAACCTAAGTTAGATGATTTGTTTAGTGACTTAGAGATTGACTCAATCGCTAAGTCTCTAGATTACTTATGGTTAATTCAGAGCTATTTAAAGTTTTGATGTCAGTAAATTTGAACCGCAGATTAAGATTAAATATTGAGGTTATCGTTGAGTCGCTAAAGGAAGTCAAAAGGTCAAGGGTTTTTCAGCGATTAAAAGATAATGAATAAGATGCTGACACATGTTTAAAACACTTAGAGACATATGGTGTTCATAACATCTTAGATTAAACCTAAGGTTGAGAAATTTATCTAGCAACTTGGAGCTGAATTGCGGTCATGTGTTCTCATGACAAACTGGAGTTAAAATAAAAGCTTGGGAGATTCAGCATGAGCCATCATATTAAAGATGATTCAAGGGTAGTCACATAATCTCCAGATAGATTCAAAAAGTACAAAATTATTAAGAGACTCAGTACAGGCCTTTGATCAAGAGTTAATCATATGACTGACATGAAACTCTAAATAAACTCATGGTAAACCATAACATTCAGCGACTTCTAGTTTTCTCAGTCGCGTGATTTCTAAAATAAGAAATGTTAAGTTGGGCTAAGAGCTGGGTTAACAAGAAAGATCTAAACCAATGATGAGATTCAGATCATGTGGTGCAAGTTGAATCTTATGATGAAATCAATGTAAAGCTAAACTCTCAGTGACTTAGAGACAATACAGTCATGTAATATCCAAAATAACTATGGTAAGATTGAGGTAAAGTTGTGTGTGTTTGTTCTCGTGCCATGAAGTAAAAATCTATCCTACTAAAAAGAAAAGATCTTGACAGAGTGTATGAAATCTATTGAGCTATTAAAAGGTAAAGGAAATAAGCCAATCACTTTTGAGTTTAAGGCTTAATCACTTATAATAGGGTTTTAAAACTAAGAAAAGGCACTCATGACCTATCCTAGTGGGTTTTTCAAATTCAAAATACCTATCAACATCAGGCACCAAGACTAGAAAAGATTAATTTCAATGCACATAGAGTAATGACAAAAGTGACTAAGTAAAAATTTCATGATCTCAACTAGACTAGTGCATTGATTTCTCAAAAATAAATAGATCTTTCCTTTGTTCATTTTAGTTTACCAAGGTTTTTCAGAGTGCAGAGCTAGAAATTCCATAACTTTCAGTGCTTTCAAAAGTGAACAATTATCTGGGTTTCAGGGCTGGTTGTAAGGAGAAGTTTGTACCAGAAAGAAGCATTGTCCAGCAAAATCTATTATAATGAGTCAAGTAGCACCAAGTGGAGCTTCTACTAGTGGGAGAAGTGGAGATGCACAGGATGATTAGAAAGGAAAAAGAAACTATTCTGATGAATTCGTGGCCCTTCTACCTAGAACCAATCAATGGAAAAAGTAAAATGATGAACTCCTTGTTGATGATAAGGAAAATTGTAGAGATGCATGTACTCCTAGGTTTTCTGACAATCATTTGTTTAATTATTTCTATATTAATATGGATAAGGTAATTCTAATTTCCAATCCCTGGACATTAGGGTTAGCTAAGTTGATTGTCCGAGATGTCTTTGTAGATGTAGACTTACTGATAGAGATAGCTAGGAAATATGATTCTCTTTCCAGAACCATTAAGGAGAGTGATGGATCAGGCTTGGTTACATTGTATAGGGCTTCATTCATGAATGTCTTTGACATATGTCATCCCTACACCATGGAGATTGAATTAACCAAATTATAAAATTAGTATATCAGGGAAACCTCCATTGTGGCCAAATTAATCTAGGGTCGTGTGCCTAAAGAAAATAAGAATTATATATTTTTCATACTGAATTTTACTACCCCTTATTTCTTCAAGGAATTGAGTCATTATGTGAAGTAAATTTCTTATGCATTGTGTAGGGTTTTGGGGAAAGATGGGGACAGTGAGAGGGTATATGTAGATTTATTAATGATTATCTTAGACATGCACAATTCTCATGGTAATACTGATTATGATTATATTCAATATGTTATAGATCAAATACATCAAGGCCTTATAGATATCTATAGTAAACCAAACCCTAAATTTTTGCATTATTCCATTTTGATGCACTTAATTTTATATTTCAATATCAATAGCATCGATGTACACAATTTAAGACCAAGGATGATGTTCCATGGCAAGAAAAACCTAGTGCATCTTTGGGTTAGGGTTTTAAATTTTACTTCTAATGAGCATGAGTTTTGTGGCTATTAGAACTGGATTTAATATCCAATTATAAATCTCCTAGGTGTGGATATGACCAAATTTCCAATCAGGGTGCTGCAACTTCTTAGACTTTGTCAGTATGTTGATAAGTGGGAAGGAGATCATAACTGGGGAAATTTCTACTATGTCTAGAACTTTACTTTGATGAGGATCTATGGATGTTCCCAGACCCCACATATCTTACCCAAATATGTGTCACCAAGGATATCTATAATGGATTTTATATGGAAATTAATGATGACACGTAAAGAACACCTAGCTCCCCATAGGAAAGGTACCTTTACACCCCAGCAATTCAAGGTTACCAATTTCACCATTGGAAAAAGAGAATATGATCCAATGAATAAGTGGATGGTCTATTACAGAATGAATGTGGCCCTATACAGGTATATAGACCCAGAGGGATTCATAGAGAGTGCCGAGAAATTGCTAACTCTCACCATCATTTTTATCAAAGAGCATGAAGAGTGTGTGGAAGAGGACCTCATAAAAAAAATATTGGAGGAAGATGAGGTGGAAAGAATGGCAGATCAGTATCAGGATCTAGTAAGCCTAGAACAACAAATAAAGAAAAAAAGGATTCCCTTTGGAGGTTTCTTTCCTCGATTACCTTACTTGTAGAGACTCAATAAAATGATAGAGCCTTACAATACCTTGTATAATCAACTTGATGGGATGATAGAAGATAAGGAGAGAGGCCTAGAGAAGAACTCTTCTTCATAATATGAAGAAGACAATGAGGGAGGATATTTTGTTCATAGCCCTCCTCCCATGGATCAGCCACCCTCAACAGAGAAGAGTGTAGAGGTAGACCTTACAAAGGTGTCTGACACTAAGAAGAGTGAAAGTGGAATTAAGGGAGCCTTCCCATGCCAAGGCATACGAAAATAAAAAAGATAAGGTGAGTGCCCTAATCACTAGTAATAGAGCATATGACCATCACCTTAGAAAAGCAATCAGGGAAGGAAATAAAGTGAAAAAGGATTATGAAGAAGAAGTTTAAATACATGTCTTGCTATACCAAGATGAAAGAGAAATTCACCAAGAGGAATTATTGAAAGATGATGCATTCATCAAAACAGAGGAGTTCAAGAATTTATTGATCTAGATAAAGTAGAAAGAAGTGGGGGCATAGTTGCAACTAACAAAGGAGGGTTCAGTGCCAAGTGAATCTTTGCAGGGTTTGCAAGCATATGACCCTCAAACTGAAACCATGACACCTAATGAAGCTATAAAACTAGTAAAATATAGTGGAATGTTTCTTGTACCTAGTTGGGATTTAGCTTCAGCCTTCATAATTGCTCAAATTAGAAGGCAACCTAATGCAAAGTTGTCCTTAGAGACACAGATTGGAGAAATGATTAGGGGATGTGGATATGATCCACGATCCCATACTTTATCTATGTAGTCATTGGCACCTAGGACATGGAAGCCATCTTTAATTAATCTGTAGGAGAAAATGGATGGGGATTTTGGTCTATCGATAATATTGGTGACTTGGAAATATCCCAAGCTCTTACCCATTTTGTACATCTGAATGAAACTAAAATAGAGCAGATGTCCAAGAGATATAAAAAGCTTTTTGATCGATCAAGTGTTGTAGTAAAGGATAGGTAAGTATGATTGATTAAGATCAAGGAATTACAAGGGAAGGTAGAGGAATTGAATAATAAATTACAAGAGCCCCCCAAGGCTATTCTGGCTCCTCCCAAATAGGTTGTAGATGCTCAGACTGAGACTATAGAAGATATTTTAGTAGGAACATAGCAAGCAGATAAGGATTAGAATAAAGTTGCTTTGGAAGACTTGTGGAAGATATTGCAACATAGTATTGACATCCTAAATAGTATAGTTGATTTGGTACACAATGCTTATAGCATGCTACTTGACCTAGAAATAGAGATCAATAACCGTATTGCAACTTTAAGTCCTTATTTTGGTACTTGGTCAGTGAGGGCATCAATTTTTGAAAAGTTAGGAGCCTTACAGCCACATAGGACAGATCTCCTTGAGATTGTGTGTTAAGTAGGAGAAGAAATTGATAAGATTGGAGCCAGTTTGTCTTTCTTCAAAGGCAAGTCAAATCAGATACAAGCCAGGATCAACATGTTTGGGCCAGATTATAAGAGATTTATTCCACCGATAAAGGGATAAGATAATAAGATTAAGGCAATAGAAGATTGGAGAGGTGAATTTGATACCTTATTCCTATTAAAGAGGCATTAACAATAGATAATGTTGCATTGGATATGGATAGGTTTGATAAGACGTTGGACGAGTCTTTCAAATAAGAGACAAACTTTATCAAGTTTGTCACAGAAGTCAAGGTCATCACCGATGCAAGATGCGACAGATAGAAGGTTCAACTATAGAATATTTAGAGCTTTAATTGGCCTTTGAAGGTAGAGGTTGTAGAATGGGATGTCAGTACAAAGACCAAGAAGGAAATTCCTACATCCATTGACCTAGATGTATTGGACGAGGAGTGAAGAGGCACCTCGCACCTGATCTATGAGAACAGGGAGGATAGTCATGAATAAGACTATTGTAAATTAGCCTGTATTGGCAGTCACTAGGTCTCGCAATAAATATAGGAGGTTATCCATAATATTCATAGACAAAGGTGTCAGCTATCAAAGTTATAAAACATATCAAAGATTTTGTTTCATATCAATTCAGATATTCAAGTCTTTTCTCCATCGGTTGAAGGTGTATTTCTATTTTTTTCTTTTAGCACTTTAGGGTTTATCCTAGCCATCTAAAGCTTGTTGCATACTTTCTTTCTAGGGGTTCCAAGATGGCTAGTTCTCTATAAATAGCGATTTGTAACATAATGCAAAGGTTGGTGAAATATACAACTGCGAGGAAGACTTCTCATTTTTGTCTTAGTTTTCAAGCTTTAAGTCTTTTTGAATGTATTGAAGCAGAAGCATATTAATAAAATATAGTGGAGTTGATTTTTCCGTATCATTGTTTTCTTCTTATATTTCTATTTATTTTCTTGTATGTTTAACTTGTAAGGCATCTTAAATATACCAGTTATATGGTAACTATATAATTACTTATAAGTTTCTTTCAAGGAGGGAGTAATTCTTATGAGTGGTTCCAGAGGGTTAGACATTAGTGTGAGGATTTGATATAGGGGTATGGGAATGAAAAGATATTTTATAAGGCACTCTATCTAAGCTACGTGTTTATTTACATTAATTAGTTTCTATGAATTTATATCTCATTTGACTCATTTCCCAAGATTAAGGCACTGGTCTAAGGTTTGATAAGCAATTATTCATCATCAATATTAAAACAAACAATTGTTTACTTTTCTATTGTAAAGACCATATATGCTTAAGTAGTTATATTAGAGAATACAATTCAATTTTTTTATTCCTTGGAGAGAGAATCATTAGGTTAGCCTTCCTAAGTTAATGACACTAAAAAGAAGAAGGATGAGAATCTTTGTCTCACTATTGTTTTCTATTGTTATCTTCATGTTCTAGCTTGTTAAGCTCTGTATTAGACTGGTCATAGTCATTTGCAAGTTGTTCTATCAATTTTATAGTAAAAGACAATAGGAAAACCAGTGTGACCCCATATCCACTATTAAGTTTACTAAAAAAGTAGTAACTTATAGAAGGTACACCCTCCTATGTCTGTGGAGCTCAAAGAAGAAGGAGGATTAATCCCCATCAATTAGACTTTGTCTTGTTAGAATCAAGAATTGGGAATATAAGATTCAAGCATTAATTCTATATTAAGTTTCTACAAGAAAAAATTCTAACAAATTGGTGACTCTACTGGGGAAAGTTGAAGTAGACGAGGTTTAGTCTGTCCTAGATTTTTCTAGTATAGTATCTTTTCAAGTACTCTAACCCAGTTCTGAATTTATTAATATTTTCCCATACTAAGTTGTGGGTGGTGACACTAACTCTATGCATTCCAGTATAATTTGCATACTAAAATATTGAATATTATTGTCTAATTTAAGAAATGAGTCAGCAAAGAAATACACAGTCCTATTTTAGGGCTAATCCTGAAAAGGATATAGGAGAAGAGATCCCTACCCCTAGAAAGAAATAGTGGTCCAAAAGAGGTGGACCAATTCAAGAATCTCCAAGAACTTCAAAGGGGAGAATGGAGACCCCTATCCTTGAGAAAAGATCACCCTCATCTAAAAGTATTAAAGTACCAAGGCCAGTAAACTCTTATAAGGCTGATGCAACTTTTGATCCCTTCAGAGAAGGGGAAACGATAGATGCAAGATTTTTTCCTGTAGAAGAAACTCTGGAACATCCAGGGGAAACCTCTGCTACTAAGACAACCTCCTATGATTCTAAAAAATTAAGAGAGGAGGTCTTATATTTGAGAAGTAAAAATCAAGAGAAAGAGTTAGAGATTACTCAAGCTAGAAAGAGGCATGAACAAGAGCTCTATGACTTGTTAACTAAGAGAGAAGAAGTCTTGGAAGAGACAAGAAGGAATGAGCTAAAGGCTAAGAGCCTGAATGAAGAGGGTAAAGGTCTATACAAGGATTTATTTGGTGACTTTGAAGCCTTAAGGAATCAAGTTGAAAATAAAAGAGAAAACTCTAATAGAGATGATTTTGCAGAAGAAGGACCTGTCATGAGACAACTACACCCAGATGAGATTGAGCATAATGCAAATCTCAAGACAAACAACAAGGATGTTTTTGGAAAAGGTAATCAAAAGGGAATTAGTGTTAGAGTAATTGTATTTTACACTTATTAATTAAATCACTTCGATTTAATTAATTAAGTTATTTATTACTTTTTTTTCTTAAGCTATCTCTTAGGTGCATTATAATTAATATCTTTATTAATTATAATGTGCAACCTAGATTTTTTAGGCTTTAGGGTTTTGTTCACCTTTATAGGTTGAACCTTGTAAATTTTTTTTTCAATCAACTCAGATCATAATTTTTCTCTCATTTTTGAGTAACTTCTGAGTTCTGCCTTTTGCTTCTTTATGCTTCTCTCCTGTAACAAGTTATTTGCATTTAGGTATTCTTGGCGTTCTGTGGATTTGTATCTCTCAAATCCTACAATTAGTATAACTTTCAATGAGCCTAAGAAAAATAAGGCTATCCCTGCAATAATTTCCCAAGTTGACTTGCAAATTAAGTAAGCCATAAATACTAAAGAAGATCTAGCTAAGAAGTTAGAAAAACTAGAGATAGAGGCTGCTGCTACAGACATGAAGATGATGATAGATTTTTTGCATGCAAACACTAATACTACTGCAAGTAGTTTTGTGTCTATTATTACTGGAACACAACCATAAAATCCACTAGGTGGTGTTGGTCCAAGTGTTCAAAATGTTGGTCCTAGTCCAAACACTCAAATCTCTAGTCAGAATCAAGGAGGTTCTTAGCAAACCCAAAATCAAGGAGGTGCAGCTGGACCAAGTGCAAAAAATGCTTTGGGGAACTTCCAAAGAAGACATGTTCATCTGTATAGATATAGAGCTCTTTTCTTTGATGGCATCCCTGGTCATCCCAATGTGATCCCTAATAAGGTAAGAGAAAAAATCCCTAAGTTCATAAGAAATAATGTTGTAACCTATGAGGAACATTTAAAAGCTCTTACTAATATGATAAATGATTTTGAAATAGAACATGAAGATGTTATCATGAAGATTTTTTCAGTCTTTAACAGAAGATGCAAGGGATTGGTTTATAAATTTTCTTAGTAATAGAATTGCATCTTGGGAAGAATTTGTTAAAGCTCTTAGGGAACAATATAGAGAACATGTAAACTCAGGTTATATGTTGAATGAATTTAATAATATCAAGAAATTTCCAAATGAGAGCATGTCAGATTTTAATAATAGGTTCCAAAAGGCTATGAAAAAACTCTTCCAAGTATTAAATCTAGATTAAGAAGTGTGTCTATCCACTTACTTTAATGTTTCTGATGAGAAATTTTCCTATCTTCTTAGAGATAAGAACCCAATAACTATGAGGTATGCCTATAAAACAACAATAGATATTGAGAGTAATAGGAGGGCCTTAGGGAAAATGGGAAAGAGAGAAGATGGAAAGCTTTGGAGAGAAATGGGAAAAGAAAAAAAAACTTCTAAGGGGAATGATAGGGTTGATAAATTGATGACTGCAATAAAAGATCTTACTATTAAAATGAATAAAAATGATAAAGGTTATCATGATAATAAATACCAATATCAAAGGTATGATAAACAACCTAATCTGAGGAGTATGCCATACAAAACAAATTGGAAAGATGGTAAACCAATCCTTGATGATCAAGAAAACCAAAAGTCTAGATAAACCCCTGATCCCCTGAAAAGGAATAGTACAAATTATGTAGAGAACACTCCCTGGTGCACTTCTTGCAATGTGCCTCACTCTTCATACCAATGTGTGGTAGCCCAAGCCCTAGCTGCTCAAATGGGTGAAGGAGATGAACAATCGGATCCTAAAAAATATAGTCATGTTGTGAACATGTTCACTAAAAGGAAGCCTTACCCTTGGTCTCCTGACGAAGGTGAACATATTGAAGATGTAAGAAGAAAAAGGAGAAAGTACTTAGAATATCAGCCCAAGATTGTCTTTGGTTCTACTGATAAGACTGATATTATATCCCAAAGAACCATCAATGTAATGGGTGATAAACAACAACACCCACATCTTGGATTTCCAACTGATGAAGAGAAAAGATCCCTAACTATAGTAGCAATAAATCAAGCTAGGAGTGCATATAATTAAGAAATAGAACAGTTGAGCTTGCTCAAGGTAAGCTTGCCTCTGTTTTTATTAAAGAAGACGTTCCACAAAATGCTGCAAAATATCATCACAAGGGTAGTAAAGGAAATAAATTTGAAAAACAAATTGAATCTTCTTTTGATCAGAAGGAGAAAGAAGAAATAAAAGAAGAACAAATGGCTACTGGAAAAGCCATGAAAGGTAAAAAGATAGGTGATTCATCTTCAGAATTGCCTATGTTTGACATGAGACATGATCTCACTCAAATGAAAGTTTTAGTCCCACTGATGGAGATGCTGAAAATAATTGAGCATAAGGAAGTTGCACTTGTACTTCTAAGAGGGATAGATGATATCCCTAGGTCAAAACAAGAAAAGGTACCTTTGACTGAGAATGGTGATAAAAGAGATATTCCTTCTGTCAAGGAAAAGGAAACACAAGTAAAAGGAATACATAAGAGAAAATAATTTTCTAACATTTGTATTGGTAATATGGTTACTCAAGAACCACTCTCAATGGATTCTTTTTATGTAACCTTAATGGTAAATCATTTTCTAGTTAATAATTTTGTGATAGACTCTAGTGTTGTAGCTACTATAATGCCTTATCATGTCATGAAATAATTAGGTCTTCAAGTCACTACTCCTGTTGGAATTTGTTATGGAATGGATAATAGAGAGGCTCATGTGATAGGAAAATTGAAGGACATTGAATTCAAGATTTATGCCCTCACATAAGCTAGTTACAGAATGGATATATTTGTTGTAAATACAAAACCTCGTTATGGTATGTTGCTATCAAGATAGTGGGCAGAAATAGTGGGTGGAAGACTACAACTAGATTTATCTTATGCAATAATTTATGTAAATGGTTTTGAGGTCAAGTTGTATAGAGAGTCTTGTTCACTTGTCATGGTGGAGATGGTTATGCCTGACCAATTAGCTTTTTTTATAGATGTTGATATGGAAAAACTTGTTGTTAAAGAGATCAAGCCACTACTAAGGAATACTAATCCAATTATTAATGAACTCTTGTTGCAACAAGATGAATTATGGTAGATGTACTTTGATGGAGGATCCTCCAAGGAAGGATCAAGAGCTAGTATTCTATTCATGTCCTCATCAAGTATTACTTTCAAATACTCCTTCTTACTGGCTTTTCATTGTATAAATAACACAAGTGACTATGAAGCCTTGATTTTGGGAATGGATATTTCAATAAATCATGGTATTAAATGTTTAAAGATTCATGGAGATTCCCAATTAATCATAGCTTAGATAAGGTCTCAATATGCTACCAAAGATGATAGACTAAATTTTTATAAATATGCAGTCTGGGATAGGCTTGAATTCTTTGATGCCTTTAATATTCTTTGGGTAGAAA
This sequence comes from Thuja plicata, assembly GCA_018584345.1. Taxonomy (NCBI): domain Eukaryota; kingdom Viridiplantae; phylum Streptophyta; class Pinopsida; order Cupressales; family Cupressaceae; genus Thuja; species Thuja plicata. Next base: position 10,506,273 of record MU223776.1, read on the forward strand.
GATCTAATAACATCATGGCATATTTTATTTCAAATGTTGCTCTGAAAAATGATGATATCACTCTTGCTGGGATTTATGTGGTTGAGATTAAGAACACGCCTTCAATTCCTAATAACATTCATAATTGGCAAGTTTTTGACGATGATGATAACATCCTTAAATTTATTCAACATGTGGATCACTATGATGGCCATCAAATTGACTGTCATTCTTTGATTGTAGTTGTATTTATGGTAAAGAGAGCATTTTTTACAATGAGATTATCCAGTTAGGATCTAACCATATTCCAAAGGGGTTAGTAGAGCTAGAAGGTATGTTCAGCATAAATGAAAATTATCTGTCTCAAAGGTCCAATGCCAAGGTAGAGGATTTGGAAGAAATAAATTTGGGATCAGAAACATCCCCACAATTGGTATATATTAGAAAGAGGTTAGAAAAAAATATGAGATTGAATCTGATAAAGATGCTAAAAATATATAAGCATGTATTTTCCTGGTCTTATGAATACCTAAAAGCTTATAGAGAAGACTTGTTTCAACATGATATTCCTTTAAAGGAGGATATCAAACCATTCAGATAGAAATAAAGGCCTATCAATCCATTGTTGGCCACTAAAATGCAAACTGAGTTGATGAAACTCAGAGATGTCAGTATTATTCAACCAATCAGGCATTCATCATGGGTGTCAAACTTAGTCCCTGTGAGAAAGAAGAATGGGAATATTAGGTTATGTGTTAATTTTAGAAACCTAAATATTGCATCACTGAAAGATAATTATGGATTACCCAATATAGAGGCTATGTTGCAGAAGGTGACTAGATGTGACCTACTTTCTATGATGGATGGATTTTCTAGGTATAACCAGGTATTGGTCAAGGAGTATGAACAATTCAAGACTGCATTCACTACTCCTTGGGGAACTTATGTGTATGCACACATTCCATTTGGTTTGAAGAATGCTAGTGCAAATTTTCAAAGAGCTATGGATGTGGGGTTCAAGGATCTTATAAATATTCTCATGGTGATATTGTAAGACCAAAAAAAAGACATAAGAAGCATATCTAGGTAACCAAAAACCCTAAACAATATGCTAGCCTATCTAATCTAACATTAGAGCCATTCAAATAGGAATTCACAAATAATATGCAATAAAAACATAAGAACTCCCTTCAAGTGATGCTCAATGCTCTCCTTTCTTCTCCATAGATTAGATTATGTTTCTCTTTGACAATAACACAATGGCACAAAGAAGTTGAAAGCAAAAATTGATAGTTAGAATACTAGGAGATAGTGGTTCAAAATTGAATGAGAGGAATGCATCTAAATTTATAGAAAATTAGAAGAAATTAGGTGAATTAGAATGCATAAATTCAATGCACAATGGAGGGAAAAGAAGGTAGGAAATTGGAAGCACGATTAGGGGGAAATTGAATAAGGAGATATTGAAGATAACATGAAGCACCTTAATAGGGATGTGAACCACAATTAAGGGATATGACAAATTAGATGGGATTAGGAGGATTTAATTCAATAAATAAATCATCATTCCTCACAAATAAAAATTAGCATTTATGAAATTATAAAATCCCATAAATTAGAATTAGCCAATTAATTAATTGTGAAGACTTAGGATAAGAATGAATAAATATGATTTATTCATAAAGAATAGGGACAAACCTTAGGTTATTTATCCAAAGAGGATAGATTAGTGAATTATCAATCAAATTGAAGGCATTAAAGTACAATTGAATTGATTTGGATAATATTGATAGAATTAGGATAGGTTCGAGGCATTGATGAACTTTGACAATGTTCCCAAATAATGATGTTTGAAAATGATTGAATAGCATCAATGAACATTGATGACGCAATAGGATTTGAAATAGGAATAGGGATACATCGATGAAATTGGACAATGTTCCCAAAATAATGATGATCAACAATAGCATTGATGAACTTGGACAATACTATTGGATTGATAATGATAATATCGATGAACTTTGACAATGTTATCAAATATCTGATAAAAGGGATACAAAGCATCGATCAACTTGGAAAATGCTCCTAGAATGATGACAAGATTGATTGGATTTGGAAGAGGGTTTGATCGATTTGAAAATTGAGTTAATTAGGCATCGATGATCTTGGACAATGCCCCAGAATGGTTGGAACGAGTCCAAACAATTCTTAAAATGATTAGGAATAGAATAGATTAGATTGAATTAATTTAGGATTATTTGAAATGGTTTAGGATCGAATAGGATCAGTTTAGGATCAAATAGGATCAGTTTAGGATCAAACAAGATCGGCTTAGATTTGATTGGAATTGATTGGGAAAATGTTTGATTTGACAAAGAGAGTAGAAATATTAGTAAATAATTGAACAATATTGCAATATTCAATCATCCATGAAAGAAGTAATGTTTTCATATAATAAAGATATTATGCGCAACATAGAGGAATAATTAGTTTACAAAACAATGTTTCAATTATAATACTAAAAATGTTAAAACAGGTAGACTGCGTAGTTGGTAAAGGGATCTGCAAATGGGGTTAAACTAGGTCTAGGGGGTCCTAAACCATCCCAAACTTTCCTAAATATGTCAAATCCCTAGGATAAGGTCAAAATTAGGTCAAAGTTGGTCAAAATAGGTCCCGGGTTAGTCAAAAAGAAATAGATAGCATAGAAAGCTGACCAAAGTTGCATGGTGATCGTAGGAGGAACTCCTGATGCCATAGACACGGGAGAGAAGACTGACATGTCTGGATATATGGCACCAACTAAGAAAAAATAATATGCAGATCCTAGCCTTGCGAGGATTTTACTATATCACCGATATGCCCAAGATTAGGGAAAATTGTGGCTTGATTACAATGCTTGTAGAGCGGTGGAACTTTGAGACAAGCTCATTCCACCTACCGACAGGTGAGGCAACAATGACCTTGGAGGATGTGTGGTGCATCCTCATGATTCCTATTCATGGTGAGCTAGAAGAATATGACCCCGTGACAAGGAGATCAACATTACACTCATTGTTTGACAGCGATGATGAGGATGTTGATATTATGGACTACGAGATCTGGTGGGAGACAATTGTGAGACATCATGACAGACTGATTGCAGTGATGTGTGGTGTGATCGCATGTCTACTAGTGCCTGATAGGCAAGGCCATGGCTTCCCTATTGGCAGGGGGAGAGTCTTAGAGTGCATGATTATGGAGGGTATAATGTTTGCATGGGGTCCCTATATGTTGGCGATGACGTACTACCAGCTCCATCAGTTAGCATATAGAGGAGGGTTATCAATCAGTAGTAGGATCACACTACTACAATTGTCTGTGTATGAGTATATAGCTATCTTTCAGCCTATTTCTCAAAGGATTGTATAGATAGACATGATACATGTACTGTTATTGGGGATCACTTGCACAGGGGCCACTAGGTTACACATTGTATTTCAGGCATGAGATAGATATTCTCAGAGATTTGAAGTGGTGACCATACAGAGATTGCCCTAGATGGGATGATGACAAAGAGCACTTAGCCTATTGCCAACATAAGAGGTACCTCATTGAGAGGACTATCATGGGTCACATGGTTATCAAGATTTAGCTTTTGGAGAGAGTACACAGGTAGTTTAGAGAGAGAAAGGGAGCACCGACTGACACAACATTGTTTGCACAATCAAGGGGTGAGGTCAGGGCATGGGGTGCCACACTCTAGATGTAGGTGTCATACACAGAGTTTGAGTAGTTATGGCCTAGACAATCGGGAGCAGGTGCAAATATAGCAGATGCAGGGATGACAAATGAGTATGACCGATGATTTGCCAAGCATAGGCTTGTTCCTCTGACATATATAATGATGCTAGTACCAAGAGTGTGGACGGCCAGGTATGAGAGCATGGAGGATGAGGAGGAGGATGAGGAGGATGAGGAGAGTGACAAGGATCGGGATAATTCTGATAGGTATCTTGGTGTAATGCCTATAAATATGGATGAGGACATGAATGATCCGCTACATGAGGATGACATATAGGTGCCTGATGATAGATTTGACAATGATAGGCAATAGAGATAGTGCATTGCAGAGCTGACAAGATAGATAGACTGACTAATGCTTTAGAGAGCCACAAATAGAGCTGCATAGGCTACAAAGAAAGCATCACTTGTAGACATATTGATAATAGAGATGGATGCAATGATAGCCTCTCAAGATACAGCTATGTCCAGAGAAGAGAGGGCTGAGGAGGATTCACAATAGTTTATCAATACCATTAGAGATGTAGGTGCACGTGAGATTGTAGGGATGCTAAGGGATGGTTAGGAAGGGTCATAGTATTGGAAGGATATGTATAGGAGAGATGTGCCATGAGATCAGTGGGCACTAAGTTACAGAGCATCTTCCATCAGATCCCACTCCGTAGAACATAGAGAAATGGGGGAGTGATTGGGCCACCTAGATCAGGATAGAGAGGGCATCAGGTAGGAGGAGCCTCATCTTCTAGACATTATAGGGATCAGGAGGACTAAGAGAGCAGGGGCTGATAGGAGATTCTCTCTAGCAAAGGAATATTTTTTATAGACATGTTATAGATCATGAGCCTGTGGGCCTTAGTGTATACAGACACCTTGATTTTTGTACTCTGATACTTTTGTGATATATATATATATATATATATAATATGCAGCTATTTTATGATGCACATGATGGATGCTTATGTACATGATTTTACTTTCTTATTATATGATGATGCTTACATATTGTGCAATGTATGTCTTTTTATGCAATATATACATGTTATGAATGAAAGAATTATTTTTGTATTTTTTGCTTTTTGAAATGTATGAATGCAAAATGAAAATGTATTTTTGGATTTTTTTGCTTGTTTATGAAAGAATGCAAAATGCACATGTTTTTGGTGCTTTTCCCTTTTATGAATGCATGTATGCAAGATGCACATGTTTTTGATATACCAGAGTACTAGACCAAGACAACTGCAAGGAATAACTGAAGAAGTGTTAGTAGAAAGTAGAAATTAGATGAAGAAATGTTAGTAAGATAGAATGATTTCGGCTTTCAGAAGTGCAATTATGTTATAAGAGCTTATTTTGATATTGCAAAACTGGATGTGGTGTATCATGGCACAAAAGGCTAGAGAGATAAAATCATCCTTTTGCATAAAAAATCATGATGCAGACAAAGGATGGTAATCTCCAACCCCAAGCATATAGAAGACATGCCCCAAAATTTCATGAGATCATCAAACAGGTAGAAGATAAAGCAAAAACCAGTCATGAATGATCTCGGCTACTCTCATAAGTTCAGATAATATCATCGAGTAGCATAGGAACATGATCAAAAAATAAAATCAATAAAAGATAAAACACTACTGAAATAATGTAATCCAACAACTATTTTGATCTTTTTTTACTTGCATTAAATGTTCTTTGATTGATATCTTAGTTTGGAAATTGACTGATTGGATAATTGATTGATAAATTGGATAGATTGATTGGTTGATTAATAGTAAATATCAAAAGATTGAACAGGTCCAACCAGATTGAATGTTGAGTCACAATGATTCAGATCATGTTTGTGAGAACATGATTTTGTTAAGTAGAGGATGATGAATCTTCCACGGATGTCTGCAAACATGATGATTGTTTCGCAAAAACAAGACAATTATGTACAAATTTATTACAGATTTTGAAGAATATTTTTCAATTTTTAGGATTTTTTTCATGACATTTTATGCTTTTTATAGATTGTTTCAGCATCATATTTGATTTTTAAGGTCTTTTTTAGGATCATATTTGATTTTTTTTGAGATTTTTTAGCATCTTATTTTGATTTTTAGGATTTTTTTCAGGTCATTAAGATATTTACATGTTGTTATCTCCAATTTGATAGTCAAGGAATCTCATGGATAAACCACAGTCAAGGTCTTGCCCCTAGTTTGAATTCAAATTCAAAGATGGTCAGTGCGAGGAATCTGCCCCCAGATAGAAGATAGACTATGTACAGAGGCCAAGGAGACATACAAGTTGGGTGTAACAAGGGTAAGACAAAGGAAATCAACCATTTACAGGCCATAAAGGGGCACTAGGTTTGATTCAAAGTAAAAGAATTTATCAGGAGAGGACATCAAAAAATAGGTGTAATCATGATAGACGTTGGAGCAACAACTTACTATGCGTGGCACCTGTTTGCTAGGTTTTCACCATGATACTTTCCCAAAGTGCCTCTTTACCAAGTTTTCACTTGTGGATGGGATTTTTCTCTTTATTTCTATTTTTGCGTGCTAAGATGCCTATTTACCAATTTTTCTTCAAGGAAACCATTTTTGATTTTTTTTTCTTTTTTCTCTTTTTTATTTTTTTTGTATTTTTTCAAAAAAAATTGCAAATTTTTTGTATTTTTCAGGATCATGCATAATACTTATGGAGGTGCATGATGTGTAGTTCTTCTAGAAATGGTTCTCCCTCCAGTGTTGCAAGCTAATACACTCTAGACCCATATGTTGTTGTGACTATATAGGGGCCTTCCTAGTTGGGTTCAAATTTCCCAAGCTTTTCTCTGTGTGGCTAGGTTTTGTAAATCATTTTTAGGACAAGGTCTCTAATTTCAAAATGGTGGGCTCAGACTTTCTTGTTGTGGCTCTATTTTAGATGTTTTGATATTCTTTCAAGTGGACCAAGGCATTTTATCTCCACTCATATCTAGCATTTTGAGCTCATGCAATCTAGAAACTTTGTACTGCTCATCATTAACAATGCCTTGCAAAGATACTCTCAGTGATGGAATTTCAATCTCAAGAGGTAGGATGGCCTCAGTGCCTTAGAAAAGAGAGTATGGGATGGCACCTATGGGGATGCAAATGCTGGTTCTGTAGGCCCAAAGAGCTAGATTCAGTTGCAAGTGCCAATCTCGGCCAACATTATTGACAGTCTTTTGAAGGATCTTGATTATTGTTTTATTAGACACCTCTGCTTGACCATTGCCTTGTGCATAGCAAATGCTAGAAAATCCATGATGGATTTTGAATTTCTCATAAAGCCTTGTAACATCTTTATATTGGAAAGTGACAATGCAAGCAATTGTTATTTTGTCATTGTTGTCAAACCTTAACTGGTGAGACTATTGTTATCTGTTTGAGTACCATATCTATTGTTGATGAAAAAGATTTAACAAGAAGACCAAGTGAATGGTTGAGTTAAGGAAAATAAAAGGGTACTTGATCAGTTGGCACTCTGGCAAAGCAATTAGTTGTTTATATTTCAAAGATATTTTTTCTGACTGTTCTATGCCGAGCAAGTTTGGCTTGTGCCGAGCAAAGTTGCTTATGCTGAACAAAGTTTCTTGTGCCGAGAAAAGTTGTTTGTGATGAGAAAAGTTGTTCAATGCCGAGCACCATTGAAATTGCCAAGTGAAAAAGTGATTTTGGCCAACTTACTGTAATTGGATTAATGATGAGATTTCAGATCTATGGCTGACTTAGTTAATTTTATTGGGTTATGTAATGTTAATTAAAGTTTGATCCACATCATTTAATGTATGGGTAACTGTAATTAATGCATGGTTTCAAGATTTAATTAGAGAATACTTTGGAGAAGTAAATGTAATGCAAAAATGGAATGATCCATTGGATCTGACCTAACCTAAGATCTACGATCTTGTTTAAGTGGAAAAAGATTTATCTGATCAAAACAGAGAGGTATATGATAACCTCAAGGGGTTATTCATTTAGGATGCTGAAGTGTGCTGCTGAATGTGAAGTACATGTATGTATGCAAGAGGATTGCATAGTTGATTTACTGTTTGACATGATCTAGCAAAAAAGGTTGAATACAGAAGCAGAGAGATGCATGTGTGATCTCTTGATGGATTTCCAAGAAGATCAGAAGGTTGAATTGACAATGTAGGCTATCTAGTAAGTTAACATCAGAGCTGTAATTGGATCTGAATTTTCAAAGTAAGTTGTATGTATTAGATCACAAGTACTGATTACTTTCTAACCATTTTATTAGTTAAAATCCTTTAACAAGGTTGACCTAACAGTCATTTGTATAAATCCTCTAACAAGGTGACATTCAGGTGGAATGTTCTAAGCCCTCTTATTGGAATTATATTGAGATTATGTACTGAGAGGGAAGGGGTGAATCAGTACCTCTAAAAAATTTCTTGGTTAGCCCATTAACCCTTAATCATCAGTTTGTAAATTATCTTATCTAACTATTCATCTTTCTTTATGTATATGAAATCATATCATAAATTCTTTTAGTATGTAACCATAACAGAAACATTCATGAAAATAGATAACACATGACACAAGATATGATATCGTGGAAAAATCCTGTTAGGAAGTAAAAACTGTGGTGGGGATTGTTACCCACAAGACTTCACTATCTACAAATAAGAAGGGGTCGGTTAAGGCTTACAATTGGTCACTTTTGATGACCTACCCTGTTAGGATTATTAAAATGGAGACCTGTTAAGATATACTTCATTTGAAGCTTTAACAACACTGTTAAGTGTGCACTCTGTTAAAAGATTTGGAAAGAACGGTTAAGTCCACCTTCTACAAAAGGATTTTAGATGTGATGCACTTGTTAGAATGAAACTACATAAGTCTTTGATCTGATGATATATGCAATCTTAAATTGCTGATAACAGATCCAATTAATCTTCTTACATATAAGTAATCATCCTTCCATGATTGAATAATACCTTTATCTGCTCGTCGGTAGCCTCTGTGTGTTCCTAATAACTGATGTATTATGTTTCTAACCTTTGCATGAATTCTACCTTCTGCTCCTTAGATGCTCTTCATGGCTATCAACAACAATGAATTTTTTTTTCACAATTGAGTTTGAACATCTATTTATACTAAATTAGGCTCAATTCTTGATTCTTGCATCACAAGTTAACTCTAGATCCAAGGTTTACAACTTGACCTTGATCTTTAGTTAGATATGTTTTAGATCCATTAGGATGCATTAAAACATTTACATAAAGCTTGCTTGACCCTCAAGTTATGATTTAAAATAAATAAAAACTCTATAAATAGAATTACATTGCTTTATGCGTCATGTGAAAATCAGATCCACAATTTGCGGGTTCTCTAACTGACTGTCAGTTCTGACGGTCAGTTTTCTTGGTCGTCGATGTTCCTTTCTTGAACTTGTCATCAGGTATGTCTTTTTTGTTCCTGTCAGGTTAGTTCTTAAAAATATGTCACTGGTGATGCTTGTGGTCACTGGTGATGCTTGTTGATTCTATACTTAGCATTTTTCATGACCTCTGTGTTCTGTCATGTATGTTTGTTGTTCGTCGGTAATGCTTGAAGTTTGCTGGTGATTACTATAGTCTGTCGGTGATCTCTATCAATGTTTTTAACTAAGTGTACTAATGGAAAAATAATTTCATCAATCTCCCCCTTTGACATTAGTATCAAAAACATGATATGTGCAACATACTAAGTGTATTAGTATGTACACCTATGTATACCTCTTCCTTAGTCATTTGAATGACTCCCCCTATGTATATGTTGGTAAGTGAAAGTATATATACATATCCTTATATATTTTTCATTTCCTACTTTTTCATTCTAATATATATATTGTACATAACTATATACATTTCCTTTCCTCCTTTTTTGATTCTAAAGGCAAAGGTACTTACTGTAAACTATGATTTAGGGGTTTAGGAGATTATTTGTTAATTGTTGTTTGATTTTCTTAGAGTATATTGATTTCCTTAACCCTACTTCATATTTACTTGAATTTAATTGATTGTATATTGCAATTGTGATTAGGGAGAAGATAAGATGTTTCTCTTCTATTCCCAAATGCACAAATGGAAGATCCAAGTTGATCAACCCAAGAGAAAGGTTAATGCCCAAATGAATCAACTATTTTGAAAGGAGAATAAAAAGAAGGGAATCTTAAATTCTATTAATTATATGTATAGAAATGATATATAACAGTAATTGAAGAAATAGGAGAAATGCACTAACCTTGAAATATTACAGAACAAACAATGTTGTTTTCTAAGGTTTGTAGACTATTTCTAGAAAAACTAACAGTTGATCCTGAACCAGAATGCAGAGATGAACAAAACCCAAAAATATTTTTCTGTTCTGATGTTGTCTTATGAAAAGGTCAACCTTGACCCATAAATGTCAACCCTAACCCAATAATGTCGATCCTGACCTACACAGGTCTGACAAAAAATCTGTTCACGTCATCTGAAAGAAATTCAAAAAGGGTATCCAGATCTAGTCTCAAATCAACTATTCTAAACTTGTACCTACAAGAAAAAGGAGATTGTTTGTTGTGGGGGAGGGGTTTTCCTTATTCAAACCCCAATTTAGGAATTAACCTTGAAATCAATAAAGTACAGAATGCTAGCAAGTAGTAGAATTGAATCTAACAATGAAGCTATGATATTCAATAGATATGTAATTGAA
>MU223776.1:10550805-10566212 GCA_018584345.1 Thuja plicata
ATCTTTAGTTAGATATGTTTTAGATCTGTTAGGATGCATTAAAACATTTACATAAAGCTTGCTTGACCCTCAAGTTATGATTTAAAAATAAATAAAAACTCTATAAATAGAATTACATTGCTTTATCTATCGTGTAAAAATTATATCCACAATTTGTGGGTTCTCTAACTGACTGTCAGTTCTGATGGTCATTTTTCTTGGTCGTCGGTGTTCCTTTCTTGAATTTTTATCAGGTATGACTTTTCTGTTCCTGTTGGGTTATTTCTCAAAACTATATCACCAGTGATGCTTTTGGTCACCAGTGATGTTTGTTAATTCTATACTTAGTATTTTTCATGACCTCTGTGTTCTGTCGAGTATGCTTGTTGTTTGCTGGTAATGCTTGAAGTCTGCCAGTGATTACTGTAGTCTATCGGTGATCTCTATCAATGTTTTTCACTAAGTGTACTAATGGAAAAATAATTTCATCACCTCTAACAAGGCCACTCCTGACAGGGTGATTAAATCCTTTAACCAGGTCACACCTAGCAATGTGTTATTATAACCTTTAACAAGGTTGGCTCCTCACAGAGCTCACTTCAAAAGAGTGAAAACTTGGTAGCATGTTACTGGTGGTTTTTCCCATATTGGGTTTCCACATTAAATACTTGTGTCAAATTGTGTGAATGCTTATGGTTTGTTTTACTATTATGTTTCTACAAGCTAATTTCAATAGACAGTAAACTACATGATTAAGTTGTTGACATATGCTACTGCTACCAAGTAGATCTGAAATATAGAAAGTTTTTATTTGCTACATCTAGACCTAAGGATAACTGATTCACCCCTCCCCTCTCATTTATTCTAAATTCATGCTAAAATTTTATTTTGGAATGGGCTACCATGATCAGTAATGATAGCCAAAAGGAAATCCATAGTGGAAAATGATATAATTCAGAATGAATTTGGAAACTTTTTTGTCGGTGATATATGTCATAGGGATAGCCTCCACCCATTTGGTAAAATACTCAGTGGCCATTATGATATACTTGTGGCCATCATAATAAAGAGGTGTAATCTTCCCTACAAGATCAAATTCCCATTGAGAAAAGGGCCATGGAGAAACCACTGGTTGTAGATCCTATGTCAGAGCATGAATCAAATTGTCATGGATCTAGAATTTGTAACATTTCTTAGCAAACTTGTGTGCATCTTGCTCCATGGTGGGCCAATAATATTTATCTCTTACCAGCATCTTAGCAAGACTTAAACCATTGAAATTTCCTCCATAAATACCATCATGGACCTCATGTAAACTAGTTTTAGCCTCTCAAAAATCAAGGCATCTAAGGAGGGTTTGGTCTTAGGCTCTCCTATAGAGGGTATCATCGACGATGACATAACAAGAGGCTTTATGGATAAGGGCTTGACATTTGTTTTGAGATAGGGAAGGAGGTAAGATCTGGGTGTGTAGTTAATCATAAACATCTTGGTAACAAGGGGAATCAGGACCAACAATATCACACACAAGCTCATATTGTGGAAGATTAAATACAGGAAGCAATAGCTACTTGATGAGAAATTCACATATTTCTTCATTGTTTGGCATGTCGATCATAGAAGTGATAGTGGCCATAGCATCTTCTTGTTTATTATGTACCCAAGGAAGTTGTCAGAAGCTGATTGTGACAAATTGATCCTTTATAAAGTTAGCCAATAGTTTGTAAGGTACTAACTTTTCATCTTATGTTTCATAGTCATCAATTACTTGTCGGATGACTAATTGGGAATCACCATACACTTTGAGATGCTATATTTTCCATTGAATAGGAATCTTGAGTCTAGTGACAAGAGATTCATATTCAATGATGTTGTTGGTGCATGCAAATGCAATTCTATAGGATTTGGGTATTGCATCGCCTTGTGGGGTGACAAACATGATGCCTGCCCCTGATCCATGTCTAGTGTGCTAGCCGTCAAAATAGAGTTTCCATTTATTAGTGTTGGTGAATGTGAAAATAGACTCATCTAGAAATTCTAAAAGCAATGGGTGATCATCTGGAACTAGTGCTTCTACAAGATGATTTGGTATTACCTGGCCTTAAATTTCTTTTTGGTCTATATACTCTATGTCAAACTCACTCAGGAGCATGAACCATTTGTCTAGGCAACCTGTGAGAGATTGTTTGCCTAAAAGATACTTCAATGGATGAATTTGGGACACAAGCATAGTTTTTTTATGTAGCATGTAATGCCTTAGTTTCTATGTTGCAAAAACCATAGCAAGATAGGCTTGTTCAATGAGTGAATAATTCAATTCATATCCAACCAGTGTTCTGCTTATATAATAGATATATCTTTCTCTTCCTTGTTCATCATGTTGTGCAAGAAGAGAACCCAATGTGTTTTCTGTAGCAAAAATATACAAGATGAATGGCTTTCCTGGAATGGGAGGCATCAAAATTGGAGGATGTAATAGATATTCTTTCAATTTTTGGAAAGAGTGTTCACATTTTTCATTCCAGTGAAAATTCACACCTTTATGTAGAAGATTTTGGAAGGTCTTGCACTTATCTATGAGTTGTGAAATGAACCGGTGGATAGACTATAATTTCCCTTATAGACTTCTCATCTTTTTTAGAGTATTTGGTGGAGGAATTTCTTAAATATCTTACACCTTTGGAGGATCCACTTCAATACCTTGTTGAAAAATAATATACCCTAGGATTTTGCAAGAAACAACTCCAAAAACACACTATTTGGGATTTAAGCGAAGCTTATATCCTTCCAGTCTCTCAAATATTTTGGCTATAATGCTTAAATGATCTTTTCTGGTAGTAGACTTGCAGATTAGGTCATCAACATAATCTTCCATTAAGATATGCATGAAGTCATGAGAGATTGTGGTCATTTCCCATTGATATGTTTCTCCAATGTTCTTGAGACCGAAGGGCATGACATTCCAACAATAAGTTCCCCAAGGACATGTGAAAGTTGTCTTGGGTTCATCTTCAGGAGTGATTCAAATTTGATTGTAACCAAAGAAACCATCCATCAGTGACAGCATCTCATATCCTATAGTCATTGTGACAATGATGTCGATATTAGGCAAGGGAAAATCATCTTTAGGGCATGCCTTATTTAGATCACAAAAATTAGTACATATTTGTATACCTCCAGCATGCTTGCCGATAGGTACTAGATTGGAAATCCAGTCTGTGTAATCTACGGGTCTGATAAAACTAGCATCCAGTAACTTCTTCAATTCTAGTTTTACCAATAGAGTTATTTGGGGATGCATTTTCCTTAGTTTCTTTTTGACTGGTTTCACACCTGGCTTCAAGGGGAGGTGGTGAAGAACTAATTCAAGATCCAAACCAAGCATATCAATGTAGGACCAGGAGAAATTAATGTGGCACTCAAGAAAGAATCTAACAAATTCATTTTTCTCTTCCGGTGATAGTGATGCTGCAAAGTGTATGGTTTTGAGGTTCTTTGGCATTCCCAAGTTGATTTCCTCAGTCATTTCAATGAGAAATGTTGACTTCTCCTTCAGAGGGGGTACATCTAATATTCCATCCTTGGGTGCCTCAAAGAGTTTTTCACCCTTGAATATGTCCTTTATTTTTACTTTTGTATGGTCAACTGGCACCTTTCATTTTTCACCATAGGACCTATTCTTTTCATTTTTTCCTTATTTTAATTTTATCATTTTCACTTTTGTGACTGGAAGATGGAGTTGACTCCCCAAAATATGTTGTAGTGACAAGGTTAATAGAGAACCCTCCTTTATGGTTGTCAGATGGAATTCCTTCTTGGAGCTCAAAGAATTCTACTATTTCTTCATCATTTTTGAAGCAATTTAAGCTCAGTGATCCTTGTTCATCCCAATCAATAAGTTCAAGGTAAAGTAGGGGGATGTCATCATTGGTAGTGAAATTTTTTTTGAAGCCAGGGGTAAAGACAAAGATGTAAACATCAGTTTCTTCAAAGTCAGAGACTTCATGCAAAGAAGGTTCAGGACTAGGATCCTAGAAAATTCTAGCCCAGGGATTAGGATAGGTTATTGGAGGAGGTATTGTGTTAACACGTTTGTTTTCTATTGGTGGGTCATCAGATTTAGGAAAGACATAGTCAATTTCATGAACTAGAGTAATAGGACATCCATTCCTACTCATTAGAATCAGTAGTTTCAAAAAGGGGAGCCTTAAATGCCTTTTCATCATTCGAAACATCCACATTTTTACATGAGGCCATTTTAGCACTCGAAGAGCCAATTGGCAATGGTTTAAATCCAATTCCCAAATGAAGGGGATGACCTTTTTCAGTAAGAGGTTCAACAATCCCTTGCTTGTGTGCTCCAAGACTAGCGTGGCCATCATAGCCTTTTTTCTACATTAGTTTGAACCCTAGCCCATATCTTTCCATAGGTATCTCAATGGGTTCTTGTTCTTGTTTTTGTTTGTCATTGAAAATCCAGCTAGATGTATTGTCATATACATGTTCCTCATGCAAACCTCCGCACCTAGTGAATGTGGGCAAGGGCATAACTTTCATGGTGGTATTTGGTGGTTGTTTTTGCAATAATTTTGGTTTTCCATAGGACTTCAGAAAGAGAGGAAGCTTCCCAATGTGAAAGGCTTGCACCATTGTATACTCTCCACAACCTTTATCTTCAATTTTCATCTTTCCTTTTACCATTTTGTCTAGGGTGGTTGCATCAACATATTTGGAAGAATTGGATGGGGTAGCTTCACTGTTTGTAGGCACCTATTGTGCGGGCCTTTCTTTCAAATTAGCACAGAATTGGAAAGGATTAGGATCACCTCAGACATTGATCTAAGCTCCATTGTGGAAACATTTCAGACATTGGTGGTATGTGGGGGAACTTCCTTCATGGCATAGATTCATAGGCATCCTAAGATAATGTTGTATGGAAAGTCAAGGTCCAAGACTCGCAGCAATGTGTTTTTAGTAACTGGACCAATTCTGATGGGAAATATCATGAATCATTTGGAAGGATGTTCAGTGTCATCACATGCTTTTATTGTGATTCTCCTAGATGTGGCAATGTGATCCAAAATTAGTGCTAAAAACTCTTTTTTTTTACACTAATTTGAATTTCAACATTTCTTCAATTTTTTATATCTACTTTATTGAATAAACAACATTCAATAAGTAATTTAAATATATAAAATTGAGCAAGAATCATAATAGAAAATAGACCATACACTGCAAGTTGATAACGGAGTTCACCCCTTAAGGGCTACATCTCTGGGTCTGCTTCAAAGGCGCAACCAATCCATTAATAATTGATGGAAAAATACATCAAATTTCCTTCATATAATAACAACCTGCAAATAGTCTTCTGGATTCTTCTAGGAAGATATAAACTCACATAGATTTTATACAAATTCTCCCTACAAATAAATAGGCTAATAAAAACCTTTACTTCTCCAAAAATGCTTATACAAATCAATTCTAGGCACTTCTCTACCAGAAATAGGTGTGTATTACAATGGCAATACCCAACCCTTATATAGGCAAGGTCACAAGTTCAAGCCTTCTCATTGCATTTAATTTTACCTTTTTAAAAAGATATAATTTAAATACATTTTCACCCAGATTCAAACATGTTTGCATGTTTGGTGCAACAGATAAAGCTTATCCTCATATTTATGAGGTTGTTGGTTCGAATCCACAAGTGAGCATCCTTTATTGACTTTTTCTTCCATCATTGGGCCACGCAATAAAGATAAAGTGCTCCCATTTAATTCCAACATCCACATGTGTGGTGCATTGGTAGAGGTGTTTGTTGGGTGTGGGGTAGGTTGTGGGATCAAATCCCACCCAATGCACTTTTTCATTAAATACAACTTTATCATCAACTTTAAATTTAAATGAGCCCATATGAATGCACGTGAAAGCATGTGGTGTAATGGTGAAAACAATAAATTACCTTGAGTAGGTTGTGGGTTCAAATACCACTTACTAGGTTCTTAAATTGAATTACCTTTTGTCCACATGTCATTATTTTACCATGCCATGTGTCATCCACATCATTCCACATGTCAATATGTCAGTGTGCCACGTGTGAATGTACCTCTGTTATGCATTCATCTTCTGAAGGCCATAAATTTTGCATACGATGACTATTTGAATCCATTCAAAATGCATTGGAAAGCTCTGGACAAGATATATAATATGAAGTAATTTTAATTAGTATTTAAAACCATCAATTTAGATCGATTATGGAGGATCAATCCTCCCCACTAAGAAACTTTTGGACCAACAAAAGTTTGATCTTATTCAGCAAGCAAGTGAGGGTATAGTTCCCTCACTCTTTTGATTTCTATCCATTGTGATTTACTTGGATGTATTCCTTTCAGTCCTACCCAAAGATATTCCACATCACCTCTTTTTGAAGTTCTAATCCTTCTGTCAAGAATAACATCTTCCTGTAACTTATCAAGATTATCAGGAGAAAAATTATCAACAGAAGGAACTGAAACATTCTCAACTTGATCCATGATCATAGGAGGCTCATATAGCTTCAAGTTTTCAACATTCACTACTGAATACATCTGCATATATGGAGGTAAATATTGTTGAAAATAATTATTACCAATCTTTTCCATGATTGTAAATGGACCATACCTGATTGGTTTGAGATTTTTACCTTCACCCTTAAGACGTTCTTTGCTGATGTAAAACCAAACTTGATCACCAACTTGGAAATGATGATCAACTCGATGCTTGTCATGCCTAGCCTTATACTTGGCTTGGCTCTTCTCCAATTGTTCCTGCATAGCTTGGTGAACCAATTGGATCTTCTGGATGAACTTTGTGGCTTTATCTGCATCACTATGTCCATCTACTACTAAATCTTTCCCAAAAACAAAATCCAAAGGAGACTTAGGCAAATAACCAAAGCATGTCTCAAAAGGAAACCTTTGTGTAGAATAATGTATGGCACAATTGTAGGCATGTTGTACATAATGCAAATGTTCATCCCAAAGCTTAGGATGCTTGCTACAATATCCTTGGAGTAGATGTACTACTATCCTATTGACCACTTCTATCTGTCCATCAGTCTGTGGATGAAAAGTAGTACTTTTCTAAAGCTTGGTATCCATTAATCTCCACAAAGATGACCAAAACTCCCCAAGGAATCAAGAATCTTGATTAGATACAATGGATGTTGGCAAACCAAAATGAACCCAAACATTTTGAAAGAATATATGTGTAGTCTTCTCTCCTGTAATTTTCTTTGTACAAGGCACCAAGACACACATTTTGCTAAATCTATCCACTACCACATCCAAGTAGTCATACATTTTTTTAGACATAGGTAGGCCCCCTACAAAATCCATAGATATACTTTCCCATGGATGAGAAGCTACTGGAAGTGGCATGTACAAACCTAATTTTCTACTATTGGGCTTGCTAGTTGCACACATGACACATCCCTTTACATATTTGGACACAATTTCATTCATCTGAGGCCAATAACAATAACATTGTAACTGAGCTACTGTTTTACCTACACCAAAGTGGCTAGAAATGAAAGAAGTATGTGCTTCTCTGATTACATGTGCTCTTTCATCCCTTGGAATACACAATTTACCAAGATGATAGAGTAAGTTACCATGAACATGATAATCCAATTCTTCTACTTGATTACCATGGATTAGTGTTTCATATACATCCTTGAAATCTTTATCTCTAGCATATTGTTCAATATAACTTTCATGAGCTAAAGAACTATTCTGTAGAATAATGGATGCATTAATAGAAGGTCTTGATAACATATCAGCAACTTTATTTTGTGTACCTTTCTTATACTTGATGACCAAATGGAATTGCTGCAAGAATCCCCTCCACCGAAAATGTTGTGACTGTTGTAGCTTGGATTGTGATTGAAGATATTGCAAAGGCTGATGATCTATATGGATGATTTTCTCTTTTCCCATCAAATAATGTTTCCACTTCTTCACACTCTTAACTAAAGCATAAAATTCTTTGTCATAAGTAGGATAGTTTCTCACTACACCACTGAAGGTCTCGGAATGGTAACAAATCGGCTTCCTTTGTTGTGTTAACACTGCTGCCATGGCATAGTCACTTGCATCAGTTTCAATCTCAAATGGTTGTTGTAAATCTGGCAAGGCCAAAACTAGGGCTGTACTAATCTTCTCTTTCAAATTTTCAAAGGCTTTTTGTTCTTTGCCTCCCCATTGAAAGATCTGCTTAGTACTTGTCAAAGCATGTAAAGGAGATGCAATAAATGAAAAGTTAGCAATGAACTTCCTCCAATATTGAACTACTCCTATGAAGCTCCTAACTTCGGTAATATTTTTAGGCTTAGGCCATTTACTGATGGCTTCAACTTTAGAGGGATCAATTTTCAATTCACCACCCCCTACAATATAGCCTAAATAAACCAAAGATGTTTTGCCAAATTCACACTTGGACATCTTTAGGCATAATTTCTCCTTTTTCAAAACATCTAAGACTTTCCTAACATGCATTACATGATCCTCCCAGTGTTTACTAAAAATTAGTATATCATCTAAGTAGACTATTACAAAATCATCTATGAATGGCCTGAATACATCATTCATAACTCTCATGAATGTGGCAGGAGCATTGCAAAGCCCAAAGGGCATAACTAGCCATTCAAATAAACCTTGTTTTGTTTTAAAAGCAGTTTTCCAAATATCACCTTCAGAAATTCTAATTTGATGATAACCACTTCTTAAGTCTAACTTAGTGAAATAGATTGCATCCCTTAATTGATCTAACAAATCATCAATACAAGGAAGAGGGTAAGGATTCTTCACCGTGATTTTGTTCAATGCCCAAAAATCCACACACATTCTCCATGTACCATCTTTCTTTGGTACTAGCACAACAGGTGATCCACATGGAGAAGTACTTGGTCGAATGACTCCTTTCTCAAGTAACTCTTGCACTTGCTTCTTGATTTCTTCATTCTCAATAATTGATAACCTGTACATACCAATGTTAGGAAGAGGGGCATCTTGTTGCAATTGAATCTCATGTTGTATCTCTCTCTTGGGAGGTAATCCTTGAGGTTCCTGAAACAACTCATCATAGTTAGAAACAATCTTAACCAACTGTTCTTTATGTTTAGGATCACATCCTTTAAAAGCATTGGATTTATCCTCATCCTTTTCTTTTACAATCATGAGTACAAAACTTTTGCTAGCATTTACAAGTCTCTTCATTTGTCCTGTAGTAACAAGAGACAAATTAGTCTTCACATGATGGGCTCTCACAATATACTCAATCCCATCTTTTACTAGATGATACTTGTTCTCCTCTCTATAGAAGATAGCTTTTCTATCATACAAATATGGACTTCCCAAAACAATTCCACAAATATCTAGTGGCACAACATCCAATTCTACCTCATCAATGAATTTAGATGTAATTGCAAATCTAAGCTTACATTGTTTAGACACTTGCAACTTAGCATTTTCACATACCCATCCTAAAGGATATGGTTTTGGATGAGGTTTAGTTTCAAGTCCCAATGTCTTAACAACTTCTTCAGAAATAAGATTAGCTTGTGAACCACTATCAAAAAGTGTATCAATTTTTATATGTTTTGAGATTACTCTAATATGAAATAGCTCACTTCATTTCCTTTCATCATGCATAGTTTTAGATTTTGAAGAATGAGTACTAGAGATAGAACTAGCAACAGAAGAAATACCTTGTAAACCCATGGCTGTGATCTTGGTTTCATCACCTAAATCTGATCCAAGATCTTGTTGGATTGTAGTAGTGGTCTTCTTATCACCCCTCTTTTTCCCAAACCTTTTTGTTCTAAGTTCTGGATGAAGCCTCCAACACTTGGCCGCCTCATGTCCTTCCTTTTTGCAATGTGAACATGTGGGCTTCTCACTATCTTTCTTCATTGTAGTTACTCTTTTGACATTTCCCTTACCTTTGTGCTTGCTTGTGACTACTGGATCTGGCTTCTTGGAGAAGTTCTCATGAACATTCTTTCCTCTTGACTCAATGTGAGTAGCTTGGACACAAACTTCATCAAAATTAGTTGGGTTAAACATGAGAATAGTATGTCTCAAATAACTATGTAACCCACCAATATACTTCAAAAGATTTTCTTGTGTATGCAAAGGAATTCTCAATGTTAACGCCCTCTTTCTAAACTCTTGTGTATAATCTTGCACACTTTGTCCTTTACCTTGTATTAGATGTTTCCAATCCATTAATGCTTGTTGCATGTATCCTAATGGATAAAATTGCTTCTTTAATGCAGATGTAAATTCATGCCAAGAAGATTGCATTTTACCTTTCATGCGAAGATCTTCTTGAATCTTACTCTCCCACCATATCAATGCAGTACCTCCTAGTCGGAGAGTGGCCAAATGAATCTTGGATCCTTCATCCTCAATGCTTTGAACCTTGTAGTAGACTTCAATCTGCTTAATCTAATTATCCAGCTTTTCTGCATTAAGCTCACCATTATACATTGGAAAATCAAATTTTACATCTAATTTTAACAATGGTAATTTAAAATTAGCCTTTTCTAGATCTCTTTTATAAGATGGAGATGAAGGTGGAGAAGAAGTAGAAGGAAGAAGAGGACTTGGAAGAGAGTCTCCACCAACTCCTTCATCCTTAACTTTACTAGTGCCTTCTCCATCTTTCATTCATTCTTTGTACAACTCTTCCACCATGGCCTTCATGTTGAGAAAAGCTTGCCGAAATGCCAAATTAGAATCAAGGCTTTCTTCTCCTACACCTTCCATTACTTGTCATGGAATTGTGTGTCTTGTACCAATCTCAGGATTATACTCTTCAAGTGATCCTTCTCCACGCTTGAGCTTAGACCTAGTTAGCATTCAACAAAGTGCTTGCAAATCCTTAATCAACTGCTATGATACCAACTTGATCCAAAATTAATGCTAAAAACTCCTTTTTTACACTAATTTGAATTTCAACATTTCTTCAATTTTTTATATCTACTTTATTGAATAAACAACTTTCAATAAGTAATTTAAATATATAAAATTGAGCAAGAATCATAATAGCAAATAGACCATACACTGCAAGTTGATAATGGAGTTCACCCCTTAAGGGCTATGTCTCCGGGTCCGCTTCAAAGGCGCAACCAATCCATTAATAATTGATGGAAAAATACATCAAATTTCCTTCATATAATAACAACCTGCAAATAGTCTTCTGGATTCTTCTAGGAAGATATAAACTCACATAGAGTTTATACAAATGCTCCCTACAATTAAAAAGGCTAATAAAAACCTTTACTTCTCCAAAACTGCTTATACAAATCAAATCTGGGCACTTCTCTACCAGAAATAGGTGTGTATTACAATGGCAATACCCAGCCCTTATATAGGCAAGGTCACAATTTCAAGCCTTCTCATTGCATTTAATTTTACCTTTTTAAAAAGATATAATTTAAATACATTTTCACCCAGATTCAAACACGTTTTCATGTTTGGTGCAACAGATAAAGCTTATCCTCATATTTATGAGGTTGTTGGTTTGAATCCACAAGTGAGCATCCTTTATTGACTTTTTCTTCCATCATTGGGCCACAAAATAAAGATAAAGTGCTCCCATTTAATTCCAACGTCCACATGTGTGGTGCATTGGTAAAGGTGTTTGTTGGGCATGGGGTAGGTCGTGGGATCAAATCCCACCCAATGCACTTTTTCATTAAATACAACTTTATCATCAACTTTAAATTTAAATGAGCCCATATGAATGCACGTGAAAGCATGTGGAGTAATGGTGAAAACAATAAATTACCTTGAGTAGGTTGTGGGTTCAAATTCCACTTACTAGGTTCTTAAATTGAATTACCTTTTGTCCATGTGTCATTATTTTACCATGCCATGTGTCATCCACATAATTCCACATGTCAATATGTCAGTGTGCCATGTGTGAATGTACCTCTATTATGCATTCATCTGCTGAAGGCCATAACTTTTGCATACGATGTCTGTTTGAATCTGTTCAAAATGCATTATAAAGCTCTTGACGAGATCTATAATATGAAGTAATTTTAATTAGTATTTAAAACCATCAATTTAGATCGATTATGGAAGATCCTCCTGGATCACAATGTCATGTTGGCAAGTGATCAACTTTGGTAAATATGATTCACTTTTTGGTTGTCATTTATGGCAACAATTCTAGGTTTATGTTCGATTACTTTGAAGATAAGTTTTGATGATTCAGAAATCTACTAAGTTTAGTAGTAGAGATAAAGAAGTATTTTGGATGTCGAAGATAGAGATCAATGAATTAGGAAAAGCGAGATTAGAGGCAGATAGTATGAAGTATGTTTGACCTCCACCTAAGATCTATTTGGATTTGGTTAATTCTACGATGAGTTAGAAGGATTTGAAGATAGACAGACTGTAGAAGAACAATGATACAGAACAGTTGGAGAGTAGCGAGGATTGAGGGAGTATGACTTGGATTCTAGGAAATAGAAGTTGCATTTTGGTTGTTGATAGCCTACACATTGACTATGAAAGAGTGATGACTATGCATTTAATGTTTACTATATTAAATGTATTTTGTATTGAATGCCGACTTAGTAATATTTGTAATATTTATACTAAGAGCTGACTTTGTAAAGTTGAGAGATATATATGTAAGATCTTTTTGGTAAAGATTGTATGAAGTTTGTATTAGTTATCTGGAAGAGTAGATATGTGAATGGAAGAACATAGAAAGACAAATATCATTGAAGAACTATAAAGGAACTATTAAAGCATTAGTGATGCTTTTTTTGTTCATGACTGAGAACTTTAGTAACTGAATTATAGTGTAAGAGTTGTAAGCTCAAAGGTCCCTAACAGGGTGTTGTGAACCTTTAATAGGGTTTTTATTCCTCTAACAAGGAAATTTACTATGTAATATTCATCTCCTAATAGGGCTAGGTCCCCTTATAGGGACACTATAATTTAGTGCAGACTTGTGGGTATCATCCCCACCGGGGTTTTCCCTTGGCCAGGGTTTCCTCGTAAACAAAACATGGTGTTATGAGTACTGTGTCATTTTCTTATGTTGTTTACTTTAATACAAAGGTATGATTAATGTTTAAGTGGTTGAAGAATTAATTAAAGTGCTATTATACTGATTGACCCCCCCTCTCAGTATAATCCAATTATAACAATTGGTATCAGAGATTTTTTCCCTTGGAGAGAAAGCCTAACAACTTGAGGGAGATCAGAATGGATTTAGATAGTTTGCAAGAAAAATTTGATGCTACACTTGAAGACCTTGATAAAACAAAAGCAGAGAATGGAGAATTGAGATTCAATATGCGAAGAGCTGAGAAATTTATAAAGAAACTCAAATAAAAACTTGACCTTTCCAGAAGTCAAAGAGAAGATCTTGTGGTTTAGATAAAAGAAGACTCAGATGAGGCCAATTCAGATCAGATGAAACAACTAAAAGAAGAGATTAAGACTCTGAAACTTGAAAATAAGTCTATGGATAAAGAAGTATAGATGTAGAAGGATGCTAATAATAAATTTGAAGAAAAATTGAATAGTGAATTGAATCAAATAAAGGATGAAGCTGAAAACTACAAGAACAAATACTTGGAATTGGAGAAATACAATCAGATTGTGAAAGGCAAACTTGTTGAAGCAAAGAATCACATTGAGAAACTTCACGCCAGCTATGATTTGAATGATGAATAGCTAGAAAAACAAAAACCTAAAGGTGATATGACTGGTATTGGCTTCAATGAAGTTGAATTCTCAAAGAATCAGGAAGAGAAATCAGAGGAGAAGATTGATGTTGAGAAACCATCTATTGAATCACCTAAAGAGAAAACCACAGCAAGAGAAGAGAAGAATACAACAAAACACATTTGGAAACCAGACATGAAGATTCTAGAGAAAAGAGCATTAGAGTAAGGTAAATTTGTTACAATTGATAAATACTATGACAGGTATGAGGAATCAGATAAGCTGAAGATAGAAGACATTGTGATAGAGCATTTTCTTACTTTCAAGAAGACTCTTTTAGAAATTGAAGGAAGCATACCTATAGACCTTTATGAAAAATTGGAGAATAGAAAACACTTGGCACAGATTGAGGATGATCAGATCACAAATAAGGAAATTGATAACATGCTACTTGTGTTATCAGTACAAGACATGGATAGTATATTCAAAGAATTGAAACCTCTATTAAGAACCAAGATTAGACTATTGAAAATAATTGCGAGGAAGTATGATAAAGTGACTGAGGAAACTCAAAAGGAATTAGAGAATATTCTTATGAGTTCTACTTCTAGTAGGCCCTCACCTCCTAAAACCACATCTCCTACATAATTGGGAATGGGTGAGAGATCTAAGGCAATAGAGACATCCACAAAAAAGAGCGAAGCAGACCCTCCACCAGATTTCTGTCTCTGGTGTGGTAGTGACCCTTGACCCCTCACAATATGAGAAGGACCCCTTTGTAGGAAATTTGGACACCTCTATTACAGATGAAGAAGAACAAATAGAGGAAGTTGAGCAGAAAAAGGATGATAAATAGAAGATAGAATATCAAGGAGATGAAAAGAAAGAGGTAAACTCACCATCTATTTCATTGTTGGCAATAAGTGATATAAATGTGGATAGCATGGATGAAGTTAAATTGGTAAAAATGGCATTTACTGCATTAAAAAAAGAAAAGGAAAGATCTAAATAGAAAGGAGACAAGAAGGAAAAAGTAATTACAAGAGCTATTGATACTTTGAACAAATTACTTCTAGTACCTATATTTTTCCAACACAAAGATGACATTGAGAACTTGAAAATTACACCTGATGAATTTGATGGGCACTATGAAAATTTGTTGAAGATTGCAGAGGAGAAGGAAGAGAAGATATATTCAAAGAGGAAGCTAACAAAATTCTACAAGTTCATCACATGGGACTTAAGAATTATAAAAACTTGTTTGATAAATGTAAAGAGCTGCATTAGGCATGGGAGAATTTTTTTTAGCTAAAGCATGAATCTGATTAGACATGTTCATAATGTTGAGGACATTATTGCCAAGGAGAGGGCAACTCTGAACAGTTTTATGGATGGTTGTGGAACACTTTCACAATCCACAATAGGACTAGACACAGAATTCACAATGATATTGGCCAAACTCAGTGTATTGGAAAATGAAAAAGAGAGAGTATTGAAAAAATTTAATTTGCTGAGGAGCTTTGTCACTCTGAAGTTATCCATAATTGAAGCTCATCTCTCAGATTTGGAGAAATTTGCAGATTCATTAACTAAAGGTTTACCCACAGAATTGAAAGAGGCTGAAACTACATCATTTTCAATGAATGGTTTGATTCACATCAGTCAAATATTGTTCAAGACATGGAGCACATAAGTGAA
>MU223776.1:10566470-10583749 GCA_018584345.1 Thuja plicata
ACTTAGTCATTTTTTTTGTTAAGTGTTGCCATCAATGCCAAAGGGAGAGATTGTTGGAAAGTGATCAAATTTGGTAAATATGATTCACTTTTTGGTTGTCATTTATGGAAACACATCAGTTAGATTACTTTAAAGATAAGTTTTGATGATTCAGAAATTGACTAAGTATAGTAGTAGAGATATAGAAGTATTTTGGATGTCAAAGAAAGAGATCGATGAATTAGGGAAAGAGAGCTTAGAGGTAGATAGTATGAAGTATGTTTGACTTCCAACTAAGATCAATTTGGATTTGGTTAAGTCTATGATGAGTTAGAAGGATTTGAAGAAATACAGACTGTAGAAGAACAGCGATACAAAACAATTGGACAACAAGGAGGATTGAGGGAGTATGACTTGGACTCCAGGAAATTGAAGTTGTATTTTGGTTGTTGATAGCTTGCACATTGACTATGAATTTAATGTTTACTATATTAAATGTATTTTGTATTGAAAGCTGACTTAGTACTATTTGTAATATTTATATAGAGAGTTGACTTTGTAAAGTTGAGAGATATATATGTAAGTTCTTTTTGGTAAAGATTGTATGAAGTTTGTAATAGTTCTCTGGAAGAGAAGATATGTGAATGGAAGAGAAGAGAAAGACAGAGATCATTGAAGAACTATAAAGGAACTATCAAAGCATTAGTGATTCTTGTTTTGTTCATGATATAGAACTTTTGTAACTGAATTATATTGTAAGAGTTGTAACCTTAGAGGCCCCTAATAGGGTGTTGTGAACCTCTAACAGGGTTATTATTCCTCTGACAAGGAAATGTACTATGAAATATTCAGCTCCTAATAGGGCTAGATATCCTTACAGGGACACTATACTTTAGTGCATGCTTGTGGGTATCATCCCCACCGGGGTTTTCTCTTGGCCAGGGTTTCCTCGTAAATAAAACATGGTGTTATGAGTAGTGTGTCATTTGCTTATGTTCTTTACTTTACTACAAATGTATGATTAATGTTTAAGTGGTTGAAGAATTAATTAAAGTGCTATTATAATGATTCACCCCCCTCTCACTATAATTCAATCCTAACATGTCACTCTCATTATAGCTAATATCAAGGACAACCTTTAAGGTATAGATGTTAAGTCCTTCTCCATTGTCTATCATGACTTGCTCGATCTTGGCATTATGGACAAAGACCTCAAGGTGCAGGGGATGGTTATGACCAAGTCGATCATGTGGGACATCATATTTTAAAAAGGTAACATGTTGGGATGTAGAGAAGTGTCCAATCATGGACTAAAACTGGCCAGTGTCAATGTCGATCAAAATAGTGGATTCTTTCAAAGCTTTGTCAAGAATTTCCTTATGCTAGGGGATGTGCACAGCAAATCAAGGATAGATATCAAGGAAGGGGTCTTACCAACCCAGTCAACAAGATTATAATCAGAAGGTACCTTGGGTTAAGATGGTGCGCTAGGCACAATAATTTTGGTATGACGGGTGGTGATTGCACATTGAGGATTACTATCTTGGAAAGTCAAAGTGTACATGTGTGTATCTAACTTAGAGAAGCAATTTATGGTATAATAATGACTGGTCTAAGTATAATTGACATTGTTCTTGGAATTTGAATTCAATGTAGAGGCATTTCCCTTCTCATGATCCACCAAAGGATTTGTGAAAATGGTATGGTAAGTATTGGAAGATCCCACTATGGGTTCAACTTAAATCACACCTTGATCAATGAGATCTTGGACTTTATGTTTTAATTGATAGCAGGAATTGGTTTTGTGTCCTTTTGTCTGATGATAATCACAATATTTGTTGTCATCCCACCATAGGGGTTTAACTCTTGGCTCATCATAGATCTCAAGTAATTGAATATAATTTTTTTGAAGTAACTATTGTAACACAGAATAAAGTGGTTCACCCAACAACGTGAATTGTCTTTGCGGTCCATCTCTATTTCGTGGTGGTCGACGTTGCTGATTTTTTTGTGTGTTATTATTCGCTTGCGCTGGAGCTAGCACTGGAGGTGGTTCTTGAGTCACTTTTTGTGTATTTGTAACAATAGGTCCTTTGAGACTGACCTTTGGTTGTGTTTTATTGACTATTCATGCATCGACAACACCATCATTTATGATATTTTTGTTCCGAGACCAAAATTTTGGCTTGTCACTTGAAGTGCTTGCATTATGATTGTCCTTATTGATTTTTAGGACTCCTTTCTCAATAAGATCATCTTCAATATCAATTTATTTTTTCATGAGCTTTTGAATGGTGCTTGGGTGTTTCATCTTTAGCTCATACATCATTTCTAGCACCATATTTTGAATAAATAATCATATCTGTTGTTCTTATGGAACATCGAAAGAACATTGACTAACCAAATTTATCCATCACAATAGGAAAGTCATAAATTATTCTCCAACTTTTTGTTTAGTTCTGCACAAGTTAGTCAACATAACTTCGCTCGATATATTAAATGAAAAGTGAGAGATAAATTTATCTACCAGTTCTTTCCATGACCTTATATTTCCTAGTAGCTTAGAATACCATTCCATTGCTTGTCCTCCAATACTTCTAGGAAAGACTCTCATGAGGTATGTGTCATCATTGTGAACTTCAATGCAAGAAGTATAAAACTCCCTAATTTGATCAATTGGATTATCTTTTCCTTTGTACTTCTCAAATTTGGGTACTTCAAAATTCTTTGGAAAAGGAGGCATGTAAATACTTGCATCAAATGGATTAGGACATAGGTCTAATTCTATATAAAGTGTCTTTTTGTCCTTGAATTGTATGTTATTAAGTTTTTTCTGGAAGCATTGGATTTGTTGAATTGTGTCTTCATTCTGTGAAGACTTCTCAAATTTTCCACTTGTATAAGAACAATTTCTCTTCTTAGAAGCAATCAAGCATTGAGTATATCCTGAGGTCTCTGATTCTAACAATTCAAATGAGATGTCATGGATTGGTGCCATTTTTTGTCTGGCATGTTGTTGAGGATCTTCCACATGTTGCTAATTAATTGGTAGAATATTGTATTTTTTACCTTGTGTCACATAGTATAGTTGGAAACTTTTTTTTGATACCTTGGTGCATACTATTGTTGTTGAGATGGCACCATATGCTCATGTTGTTGCGAAACATTTTTTTGTTGTGAAACATATTGTTGTTACTATGGAACGTACTATTGTTGAACATGTTTTTTTTTTGTTGTTGAACATGTTGTTGTCATTGTTGTTGAGCATACTGCTATTGTAGAGAATGTTGTTGTTGTTGTTGAGCATATTGTTGTTGTAGACAATGTTGTTGTTGTTGTTGTTGTTGTAAATATTACTAGATATATTGTTGTTGTTGTGGGTGCACTTGTTGAACCTTTTGACCTTGCACATGTTGTATAGTAGGATGAGATTCTTGACCTACCTACATTGTTTTTTGTTTCATGTTATGATCTTGTTGAAATCAGAGTGGTGCAATTATACCGCCAAGACTTGAAGTCTTACATTTTGATGGTTTTTCTTGAGAGGTCATGCTAACTTGTACTACATATTGTTGTTGCACTAGTTGTTTTATATCCATAGGTGGTGCTTGTTGAGCCGCTTGGGCTTGTTGCACTTGTTTTTTTACATGTGTTTTTTGAGTCACCTTAGGTGGAATTGGTGAGATATCAATGATGCTCTTCTTCTTTTGATTTTGTGATGTACTTGGCATATTCGTAGTAATTAATGAGATGTATCAAATGTGGGTACCCTTGGTGGTTCATTGAATGGTCCTTTGGATGTTTCATGTGAAGTGCTTCCTTGAATTGTTTCATGTGTTACCAAAGGAGCACCACTTTGTTGTGTTTCTTCAAAAGGGGGTACATCTCGCATTCCCCAAGGAAATATGAATGTCTCATTTGGTTCTTTGGAAAAGGGTTCTTAAAATAAATCCTCCATGTCCTTTGAGGATATTTTTTGGGGACTTTTGTAGCATCCACCGTCTCTAAAGGAGGGGGTACTATCTCTTAAAATAAAGGATTATCCAATGGTATATATTGTTCCTTTTGAGTAATATTGACAGTTAGATAATTTCATTGTCTTTTTTGTGTTGTCGCCAAGTTGACTCATTGAAGGCTTGTTCTCATTTTTCTCTATCCTGAATCACTAAGGCTTGGTTCTCTTCCAAAGTAGATTGTGTAGGATTTTCATATTCCAAGAATAATTAAGGATTCGTCCTTCATATTACTTTGATGTATCATCTTAGATCTTGAATCATGAGATACGTTAATGTCTACCAAACTTTATTTTTTACAGCTTCATCAATCTCCTCTCTAGGTAAATATTTGAATGAAACAAATGTTTTATGTGAGTCTCTAGAATCTGAAGAGGGACTTGAGGTATTTTCGGTATCTTGATTATCTTGTGGTGGTGCAGGAGGTTGATAAGATCCAAAATTCATGTTTTGTATGGGTTGTTGTTGCAGATAATAGGGTTTGACTTGATTGAATTGACAAGTTTGTTGGTATTACTCCTTAGGTGTAGGGGGAACACTACCATGGCCAGGTGGCATAGGTACAAAAATTGGTTCAAAGGTTGGTGGGCGTCCCAACTGAATGGTACCAAAATTTGGGGAATTATTTGAAGGATATCCCATGTTGCATAGATCATTGCTTCGGGTCATACTAGGGATCATCTATGTGGTGATAGGTCCTTGAGAAAATGTGACATGTCTTGGGTCATGAAATGTTTTATGCACTTCTTCCAATGGTTTCATATTGATTAGGTTAGTTTGGTTCTAAAATGAAACACCTTGTCTTGGATCGAAAGGTAGTTGAGATTCTGGTTGTGATGTAAACATAGGTAGATAGGAATCTTATTGCCTTTTGGATTCTTTAGATCTTGTTAAACCGACATGACTATTGTATGCAAATGCAAGATTTTTTTAGATTTTTGGAAATGCAACTTTTGAAATACAAGGACCTTATGCAAAATGGAATATAAGCCTTATGCAACTATGTTTTTGGTTTTTTGGACTTTGATAAGAAATATTCAGAAAGGAGACAAACCTAAGAGCATAACCTTATGAGGTTGAATAAAAAATCTTGGCTTGAAAAAAATGGGTGAGGGACAAGGGACAATTTTGATAAAAGGGATTAGGTCAAATCCATCATGACAAAGGTGGAATGTGACCAATTGATAAGGGGGGGTTTGAAATTATTTTGGGGCAAAAGGGGACCAAGTCAAGATCCTTTTTTCAACGCTATAAAGAAATGTTTGATGATTTTGATACTTTCTAGGATTGTTTGCAAAGTTTTTAGAGAGGATCTAAGATGAGATATGTATGCAAGAGGACTATGATTAGGACCTATGAAAGAGGGACAATAATGAGGATTATGATGAGACCTAAAATGCAAGGGAATTTTTGAAATGAAAATGCAAGGAGATTAGCACATGAATATGGAAGATGAAGACTATCTAGCATGCAAAGAGGTTCCAAGTGAAAATTTTAAGGTTCCATATGTTTACTCAAAGATAAGGTGTTTTTGACCATGTGATTTTTTTTAAAGATGATTTGGAAAAAACTGATCTTAAGAAGAGTGTTTTTAGGATTTTTCCATTTTTATTAAAGTTTGAAACACTCACGCAAGACACATTTTTGAGAATGGATGTTGTAAAAATGAACAAACACACCACATCCTAGGTGATCCAGGGAAATATCTTCTAAGATCTCACTTGAACTGAAGTTGAGCCAAACATACTCATAGTAGACAACTTAGAAGCTTGGAGGCACGGGATCCTCCTTACATTGCACTCACTTCTTAGGCACACCAAGCTTCAAATCCCAAGGGTAATCACTTCCCAAGGGACCGTATTCTCTACTAAGAGCCATGAAAGTGTGGGATGTCTTAGTCAGTCTCTGACCTTCCATGCCAGTAGATAGAGGTTTTTTGGATACTACAACATGGGTTTTAGTAAAGGCATCCATTCAGGTGGTTATATGTACGGCAGATTAGCTCCGTTATGGAGGCCTCTCAGCCTACAAAAGTTACGTTATGTAGGTTTTTATGCACCACAAGGGTGTTGAGGGAGATATTCTTCCCCGTATAACATATTCAACACCTGTTCTCTATGAGATTAATCACAATGACATCTTTATATACCGGTTCACAAGGGATTGGCTTTATCCTGTTACTGGTTGGGAAATCCACTTTCACGGGCTCTATTAAAGCACTTGGGAGGTAGCCACACTAAAGTATTTGCAGGGATTTCTCTTTCACCCAAGATCCATGAAGGTGAGGGGAGAGGATACATCCATACAATTCCTGGGGATTACAAAAATTAGAAGACACTTTAGACACATAAACAAAATGATTCTTTTTAAGCACCAAGCTAAAGTATTTTCTAACTAGTAAACGCAAACATGAAAGTTTTAGAAGACACACAAGGTCTTCGACAAACGTCCTGCATCAAAATTGTTAGTATTTTTATGATTCATTCTTCATCCCATGATTTCCAAAATGCTGCATAAATCATCAGTAACATAGAAATCTATTATAATAAGTGCAGAAATAGATTTAGGAATGGAGAAAATAAAAAATTTGCATGAAAACAATCCATTTTACCACATACGTAGGAACATGCTACCACCTACGTAGAATTAGGTTACCACTTGCATAGAATTAGACTACCAACTGTGTAGCTTCTGACCACCTACATAGAATTATACTACTATCTGTGCAGGACCTGTAACCAAGTGCGTAGCAACTGATCAAAAACCTAAAAAGTGGTGAAAACTTCAGAATCAAAGGTATTTTCCACATCTAAGCATGTAATTCTATCAAGAATACAACTAGGGTTCATTTCTTATGCCATTTATGATTTTTTTGGAGGTATTGAAATCAATTTGAAACCCTAATTAGCTTTTGTGTGCATTAAACCAATTTGGGAACACCTTAGACAAGAAATCTCCATTTGATCCTAAACTAGTTCAAAGTTCATTTTAGATTCCCAAATAAAATGTGCATGTTCATTTTAGAGTTCTTATCAACATAAACAACTTGATTTTTCATAATTTATTCCATTTGAACCCCTAGTAAGGCTAGATTGTGACTTTGATTGAAATTAGAAGAACCTTGATTGCATGTAACCCTAAACTAGGTGAAGTTCATTTTAAGAGCCCAAATCAAATGTTAGAGTTCATTTTAGACTTGAAAATTGAAATGTGAGGTTCATTAACCAAGTTAGGGTTCATTTTCATTTTTTAGGATCCATTTTAGATTTGTAACAAATGAAAATTAGAAAAGAAAGCGTGAATTGCAGAATGCTTCCTAAACTTTCAGATATTAATCCTAAACCCTAAAGAACCATCCCATGCAACCAAGTGTACAGGTTGGTGACCAACTACACAGCTAAGAAGCCAACTACGCAGGTCTAGGTGTCATCTACATAGGACATGCAACCAACTACGCAGGACTTAACCACATGCACAGGTCTGGGTTCCAACTGCATAGAACCTATAACCACTTGCACAAAACTTCGTAACCACCTATGTAGAACCTGTAACCAAGTGCGCAAAACTCTTCTAGAACCTACAAAATGTACAAAAACATAAAAATGTAATTAGTTAGGCATGTTTCACGTCGGGTTCACCAAATGTAAGACCAGAAAAAGCCATAAGAAGCATATCTAGGTAACCATAAACCCTAAACAATATGCTAACCTATCTAATCTAACATTAGAGCCATTTAAATAGGAATTTACAAACAATATGCAATAAAAACATAAGAACTCCCTTCAAGTGATGTTGAAATTCTCTCCTTTATTCTCCATAGAGTAGATTATGTTTCTCTTTGACAATAACACAATTTCACAAAGAATTTGAAAGAACAAATTGATAGTGAGAATACTAGGAGATAGTGGTTCAAACTTAAATGAGAGGAAAGCATCTCAATTTATAGAAAAGGAGAAGAAATTAGGTGAATTAGAATGCATAAATTCAATGCATAATGGAGGGAAAAGAAGGTATAAAATTGGAAGCATGATTAGGGGGAAATTGAATAAGGAGATATTGGTGATATCATGAAGCACCTTAATAGGAATGTGAACCACAATTAAGGGATATGAAAATTTAGGTTGGATTAGGAGGATTTAATTCAATAAATAAATCAATATTCCTCACAAATAAAAAATAGAATTTATAAAATTATAAAATCCCATAAATTAGAATTAGTCAATTAATTAATTGTGAAGACTTAGGATAAGAATGAATAAATATGATTTATTCATAAAGAATAGGGAAAAACCTTAGGTTATTCATCCCAAGAGGATAGATTAGTGAATTATCGATCAAATTGAAGGTATTAAAGTACAATTGAAATGATTTGGATAATATTGATAGAATTGGGATAGGTTCGAGGGTTTGATGAACTTTGACAATGCGCCCAAGTAATGATGTTTGAAAATGATTGAATAGCATCAATGAACTTTGATGATGCCCTAGGATTTGAAATAGGAATGGGGAGACATCAATGAACTTGGACAATACTATTGGATTGATAATGATATATTGATAACGATAACATCAATTAACTTTGACAATGTTATCAAATAGCTAATAAAAGGGATACAAAGCATCGATGAACTTGGACAATGATAGATTGATAATGATAAACTTGGAAAATGCTCCTAGAATGATGACAAGATTGATCAGATTTGGAAGAGGGTGTGATCGATTTGAAAATTGAGTTAATTAGGCATTGATGATCTTGGACAATGCCCCAGAATGGTTTGAATGAGTCCAAACAATTATGAAAATGATTAGGAATAGAATAGAATAGATTTTAATTGATTTAGGATGATTTGAAATGGTTTAGGATCGAATAGGATTGGTTTAGGATCGAATAGGATTAGTTTAGGATCGAATAGGATCAGTTTAGAGTTGATCAGAATTGATTGGGAAAATGAGCGATTCAACAAAGAGAGTAGAAATATTAGTAAATAATTGAACAATTTTACAATATTCAAGCATTGACGAAAGACACAATGTTGTCATATAATAAAGATAATATGTGCAATATAAAAGAATAATTAGGTCACAAAACAATGTTTCAATTGTAATGCTAATAATGTTAAAACAATGTTTCCATATGAATCGTACGTTTACTCCTCTCTATGAATCTTTACATTCTATTATGAGTAGGTTGTTAAGTGCTAATATGATTGCCTTGCCTCCTATTCAACCTCTTCTCCCTACCACGATGGCATCAAAATCTTTGATTCTAAAGATTTTTGTCAATACCATCGACAGAATGGCCATGATACTGAAAATTTTTATTATCTAAAGCATAAGGTTCAAGACTTAATTGATTCTAATGGTTTATCTGTGGATAATTTTGATGGTAGTGGGAATAAATTTGTCTCTCCTCCTAATCAAAACCTTGAAATTTATACAAATCCTTTACCTACACATGATACTAATACCATCGCTCAACCAGCTTCTGTGGATATTTTTTATGATTCAAAGATGGATGATCTCAATCACATTGTTAATCATGTGGAGTGGACTGTTTCATCTCAACCTAGTGTTCAAGATCCTTCACCTCCACTTAAAATTGAAGCTCCACCTAAACCTCAGAAACAAACTAAGGATAAATTACCTAGAGAACTCTCAATTACCTTTGATGATTTTGAGACTTAAGGCTCTTGAAGGTCCCCTTTATATTTATGCTAGGATTGATAATATACCTACGCGGGGTTGTCTTGTTGATCCCACATATATAATAAATTTCATTACTAAGGAGAAATTTTTTTATGAAAAACCTACAATGTGATTGTTATGATACATCTGATGCATGGATCCAAACTAATGACATGTAACTGATTGAATGTTTGAAGATGTTAAGTTGATCACCGAAATGTAGAAGGATAATGCAAGACATTAAATTAGTTAATGGATTGTATTATCATTGATGTCAAATTGATATAATCCAATTGGTTATAATTAAAGTGTCAAAGACTTCAGAGAATCAAAGAGAAAAATATTATGCTTTCAGTAATTCATAAAAGACAAGTATTCACAATGTGACTTCAAACACTAATGGTGAGTGAAAACCAATAGACACAGATCACCGAAAGTCAAGTCACAGTGATGCCCAAGAAATAACACCGACAAGCATTATTGAAGAGTAGAATCACAAGCATAACCGATGGCTAGAAACATAGTGTAAACCGACAGAGAAGCCCAAGGAGAACTGGAGTGTTGACCAAATATATAAAAGAGTTAAACACCAAAATTAACTTGAGTTCATAAATGACACAATATCTAGCTAGAAGAGATAAATATGGACTTGACTGGTAGTTATCTTTGTTTTCATCAACAAGATAAAGCAAGAGATAAGTAAAGGATTTAAAGTTGTTTTGTCTAGTTAGCAAGAAGATTGCTGCGGGATAAAACTAGAGTGTTTCTTTAAATCTAGTTGATAAGAATCATTGATCATGCCAAGATCAAGAAAATCAAGAACCTAACAATGGTGAAATAATATCTATAAAAGAGAAAAATTAATTTATTACGGATTGTGGTGGGTGAATGAATGAAAAGATGATGCTGAAGAGAAACTTCATACAGTCCTGATCAATCAAGATGAGGAAAGAGCTAAAGTTTTCTGCAGACACTGAGCAACAGAGCACAACATCACCAAGCAGAATCAAAGTGGAGCAAATGTATAAAAAGAGATACATTGATCAGATTAGTTTATGAGATTACAATAGATCTGAAAATATGCAAGTATAAGTTGTATATGTGAATAGATCACACTATTTCATTTTAACCATTGATTCAGAAAGTCTCTTAACCAAGAGGGATTTAAATATCCTTTATATATTGAGATACATCCCAAGGAGTATAAAAATTTTGATCATGAAGATAGCATGAGATGGCAGATACCTATTGATAGGCCAAGTGAGTGTTTGATCAAGGAAGGTAGCATACAAATGCCTAATATCAAGTGATAGACTAAACTTTTAAATCCTCTAACAAGGTCACACCTAACAATGTGTTTGTAACCTAACAGGGTTGGCTCTTCACCGATCTCACTTCAAAAGAGTGAAAATTTTGGGTTATCGGTCCCAAGTGGTTTTTCCCTTAACAGGGTTTGCACGTTAAAAATCCATTTGTCAATGTGTTTATGAGTCATTACTTTAGTGTTTTTCATTACACATAGTTTGACTAGATTGATTGGTATACTCTAGATAATTTACTATCTTTCGGTAAATTAATAGAATGCTATTCGATAAACATACAGTAGAAGGTTAAACAAAGCATTTTGAGAAGTAGTAATTTGATAATAGTATTTGAAGGCATTCATCTTATAGGACTGAAGATAAGTAGAGGCTTAATATTGTGGTATAAATTTTTTGGGTTGATTATTGGAATATTTTTGAGGCCACTGATTCACCCCCCCCCCCTCTTATTTATTACTAACAATTAGTATCAGAGCTTGTGTGCTTAGAAAGGAAGTTTAACAGCTCAAGAAAAATATCACAAGATGAATAGACGAGATGTGCCCAAGTTGAATAAAGAAAACATTGCATCATGGAAAAGAAGAATAAGACTCCACCTATCAGGTATTGGAAATGACATTCTTCAATACTTAGATACTGAATATGTGTTGCTGACAGGACCTCACACTCTTGAGCAATTAAGAGTAAAGCATGAGCATAACTGCATGATGATAGAACTTGCATCATCACTCTTTGATGCTGAGTTTGAAGATGTTAAAACCCGTACCTCTACAAAGAAAATGTGGGATAAGTTGAAATTGGTACATGGAGGAGATGTCAATGTACTAAGATAAAAAGCAGAAAGCCTAAGAGGGAGGTTTGATGATGTAAGGATGAAAGAAGGAGAAAACATCACTCAGTATAGTTGCAGAATAAAAGAGGTAGTAAATTCTATCCGAGGAGTTGGAGGTGTACTTGAGGAGGAGATAGTGGTAAGTAAAATCTTAAGAACCTTACTGCCTGTATATGCTATTAGAGTTTCTTCTATTCAAGAAATAAGAGTAGTTGCAAACAATACAGTTACTCTAGATAGCCTGATTGGTAGACTAATTTCATTTGACATGAACAAATTTGATAATAGTGTCTTACCATCTATAGAATCTACATTCAAATCTTCTTTAAAGATAACTAACTCAATTCATAGACATGTTAGAAATGATAGTGATAGTGATAATGAGGATCAAGGAATTTATGAGATTGAAGCACTAATGACCAGAATATTATAGAGGCAAAGGAAGATACAAAGGTAAATTACCACTTGTATTTTTCAATTGTAAAGAAGTTGGGCACTTTGCTACAAAATGTCCAAATAGAAGAAAAGATGACAAAGGAAATGATAGATCATATGAGAAGAAGTTTGATAGAGGTGATAATAGAGATTACCAAAGCAACTGACAATCTGACAAGAGAGATACCTGAGACCACAAGGACAAAGGGAAGAAAGCTTATTACCTAGCTGAGAACAGAGCTCATGAAATTGACACCGAATAAGAAGAATACATTGATATGGTATTTGTAGCCGTGAAGGATGATTCAGATAAAGATGAAGAAAGGTATGTAGAAACTGCACTCATATCTAAAGTTAGTAAAAATGATGTTTGGATCATAGATAGTGGCTGCACTCACCATATGACCAGTGATAAACAAAAGTTTGAGACATTTGAATACTATAATGGTGGTTCAGTGAGAATGGGAAATGATATACCTTGTCCAGTTGAAGGTAAAGGAACAATAATGTTGAATAACCTAATAAAATGTGAAAATGCTTACTGGGTCAAAGGAATAAATTATAATTTGTTAAAGTGTTTCACAACTAAACAATTCAGGTCATAGAGTAGCATTTGAAAATAAGAAGGCAAAGATCTTCAATGAATCAGGAAGATTGATTGGTACCAGTGAGCAAACAAAAGGTAACCTTTTCTATCTTGATGATACTAAAAGATTGTGGCATGTGAACATTGACAACATGTTAAAGATAAGCAACAAAAGTAATGTCAGAGGCTTACCAAGCATGACTAAGCCCGAGCATATCATATGCAAAAATTGTCAAAAAGGTAAGATGACAAAGTCTAGTTTCAAGAGTAAAACCCATACATCTAATGCAATTCTACAATTAGTCCATATAGATCTATGTGGACCCATGAGGACAAAGAGCTACTATGGAGATAGGTATTTTATTCTCTTTGTTGATGATTATTCTAGAATGATGACAGTCATGTTCTTAAAAGATAAATCAGAAGCATTTCAGATGTTTAAATGGTATAAATAAATGGTAGAAAAACAAAGTGAAAAGAAATTGAAATGCTTAAGGTCAGATAGAGGAGGGGAATTTAATTCATAAGAAATCACTGACTATTGCAATGAGCATGGAATTAAAAGACATGTTTCTACACTAAGAACACCACAACAAAATGGAATTGCTGAAATGAGAAACAAATCAATTATTGACTGTACAAGAATATTGATGATTGAGAAAAGCATCACTCAAACTTTCTGGAAGGAATCTATCAGTACTAGTGTCTACACACTAAATAGAGTACAATTGAAGGAATCAAAGAAGACACCCTATGAGCTTTGGTATGGTCATAAACCCAATATAAGTTACTTCAAAATATTTGGTAGTCAATGTTATATATTGAAGAATGATAGAAATGGAAACCTTGACTCCAAAAGTGATGAAGGTATCTTTATAGGGTACTCAACCAAAAGCAAGGCTTATAAATGTCTTAACAAGTCATCTAACAAAATCATTGAAAGTGAAAATGTGAAAATAGATGAATTTGTAGAAAAAAATGATAAGGAAAGAAAAAAGGAACCAGAGGACTACAACAGTTTTGTTTATACAGAACTTGGCACTCTACCCGAGAAACAATGTCTCGCTCCTGAGAAACAGAACATTGCACCCGAGCATCAGGCTACAATTACTGAAAATCAGGGAAATCCTCAAGATGATGTTTTGAATAATGGAGATGAGAATGAAGGTCAAGAAGATGATCAGAATGATGAACACAGGGCTGAACCAAAAATTTCCAAGTATGTCACAAGACATCATCCATAGAATCAAATCATAGGAAACAAGAAAGCTAGAACAAGAACAAGAAGTAAGTCACTAAACACTAGATGTTTACTTTGTGATTTTGAGCCTAAATCTGTTAACATTACACTTGAGAATGAAGAATGGGTCAATGCTATGAATGAAGAAATAGAATAGATTGAGAAGTGATGGCATGTAACTGATTAAATTTTTGATAATGTTAAGTTGAAGATAATGCAAGGCATTAAATTAGTTAATGATTTGTATTTTCATTGATTTCAACTTGATATCATCTGTACGGTCATGTATAAAATGCCAAAGACTTTAGAGAACCAATGGAACTAAGGTTATGCCTTTAGCAATGCATAAAAGTCAAGTATTCACTAAGTGACAGATAACACTGATGGAGTGTACACCATCGGTAAAGGCAAAGAAGAAAAGTCACAGTGATACCCAACAAGTAGAAGATAGTGTTGCCCGACAAAGCAAACCACGAGATGCCCGATGAGCTGAAAATAGAGTTTCCTGATGGATGGAGATCCCGAAGCTAACTGGAGTCACACCAACGGAACTGAAAGTTGTAACCGATGACTAACTGAAGAGTTGACTGACGGAATAGAGGGTTCAAAAAATGACAAAATATCTAGCTGGCAAGAGCTAAAGATAGACTTAACGGGTTGTTTTCTTTGTTTTATTCAACCAGAGTTAGGTGATTGATTTAAAGAAAAATTGTATAGTTGGCATGAAGATAACTACGAGACAAACCAGGAGTTATGCTTTAAATCAAATTGGCTGGATTATTTTTCATGCCAAGAATCAAAAATCAAGAATCAAGAATCAAGAAACAGTGAATATCATGTCTATATAAGAGACAAGCTTAATTCATTTTTTGTATCACATGAAAAGGGATTAAGGGGAGTGAATAGAAATATGATGGTGAAAAGAAATTGATGAAGAATAACTTCACATCAGTATTGATCAATCAAGCTAAAGGAGAACTAAGGAATTCTGTAGACACCAACAAACAGTGAGCACAACATCACAAAGTAGAAAGTATGGAGCACAAAAGAATTGAATTGATACATTGATCAGAGAGGTAATGTACTTAAATAGATCTAAAAATTTTCAAATCAGGTTGCAATAGAAACATGTCATTTTGTTTCAGTTTAACCATTGAAGCATCAAGTCTCTTAATAGAGAAGGACTTAACAGTCTTCTATATATTGAGGTACATCCCAAGGAGTGCCAAAAAGGTTGATTTATGAAAGTAGCATTGGATATGCCCGATGCCTATTGATGGTCTAAGAGAGAGGCTAATTTAAGGATGGCAGCATTAGATGCCCAATACTAAGTGACAACCTATATGTGTAAAATCCTCTAACAAGGTCACACGTAACAGTGTGTTTGTAACCTTTAACAGGGTTGGCCCTTAATGGGGCTCACTTCAAAAGAGTGAAAATTTGGGGTACTGGTCCCTATGGTTTTTTCCCTTAACAGGGTTTCCATGTTAAAAATTCATGTGTTGTGTGTATGATTTATTTCTTTATTGTTTTGTATCTGACATAGTTAACACTAGATTTATCGGTATACTCTGCATATTTACTATATTTTGGTAAATAGTTATACTACCTATTGGTAATCAAGGAGAATAAGGACAGACAAGGTAAAATGACAGATAGATAATCATTATAAGTATCTCATGGCATGCATATTGTAGGGACATAATAATCTAAGGTTTATTTGATTGGTGGTTAGAATAAGGATAATTTTTTGAGGCCACTGATTCACCCCCCCTCTCAGTTATTACTAAAAATTGGTATCAAAGCTTGTGTGCTTAGAAGAAAGGTTTCAAGACCTAAGTCAATGATCACAAGATGAACAAACGAGATGTGCCCAAGTTGAACAAATATATTTTTTCTTCATGGCAAAGTAGGATAAGACTCCACTTATCAGGTATTGATAATGATGTTTGAATATGTGTTTCCCACAAGAGCACCAATAGTTGAACAAATGAGAGAGAAGCATGAACATAATGGCATGATGATAAAGCTTTCTTCCTCACTCTCTGATGTTGAATTTGAAGATGTCAAATGATGCAAAACTGCAAAGCAGATGTGGGACAAATTGAAGCTTGTATATGGTGGTGACAAAAATATTTTGATAGCCAAGGCAGAAAGCCTTAGAGGAAAGTTTGATGATCTCAAAATGAAAGAAGGAGAAAAAATCACTCAGTACAACACAAGAATTAAAGAGGTAGTCAACACTATCTGACAAGTTAGAGGTGTACTAGAAGAAGATACAGTGGTAAGTAAAATTTTAAGAACCTTATTGCCTGCATATGCTATCAGAGTTTCTGCCATTCAAGAAATGAGAGCAGTAGCAAACAATAAATTTAATCTTGATAGTTTAATTGGTAGACTGATTTCATTTGAGATGAATCACTTTGATAATAGTGTCTTACCAAACTTAGAGTCTACATTTAATTCTTCCATGAAGATAATCAAATCAATTCATAGACACTCATCTAGAAGAGACAGTGAAAGTGAAAGTGGAGAAGAAGATCTAGATGAAATAGTGATGCAGAAGCATCCCAGGGTAGTTGGCTATCCTGCATGTTTGGTAGATTTGATGGAGTTGTGTGAACTTATTTTCATGTGTGAGGGGTTTTCTAGAGTTTGATAAACCTACTTGGGTCTTGGGTAATTTGTTTTGATGTATTTAATAGAACTTGGCATGGTCTTGGTTTCTTGGCATGGACTGGGAGGAGCTCGGCCTTGCTTAGGAATTTGGTGCCTATTACAGGCCATATAAATAATTTTCCACAAAGAGTTAGAGGATAAAAATTTCATGGATTGAAGAGGGCCTATATTTCTACCTACGGTTTGAAGCACATCTCCTAATTCATCCGGAGCTGGGAGATATCGTGATTTTACTAAGACATCAATTTTGGGCATTTAATTGTTGTTGTTGGCCAACTTGTGGCATTTAATTTGTGTGTTTGTATTTAATTTATGTTCTGGGCCGACCTGTGGCTTAGATTGGTATAAGTAGGGGTTGTGGGGGAAGTCTTTAGTGATTATTTCATCCATCCTAGAGCAGAGGAAGAGGCAGAGGAGTGAGTTTTGAGAGGAACTAGTAGTTGTGGCTTGGGAAACAAGGAGATTGCTTGGTGGGCTTGCGAGCACAAGTTTGGATCTTCCTGGAGGT
>MU223776.1:10589272-10612942 GCA_018584345.1 Thuja plicata
TTTGTAAGGACTAGTGAAAATAGTAATCTTTATTTGAAGGAAGATATTGATGCTAACACTTTGATTGCTGAAATATTTGTTGATGACATCATATTTGGAGGCAATGATATGCTATGAAAATAATTTGTTGATGAGATGAGAAAAGAGTTCAAGATGTCTATGTTTGGAGAGATCAAGTTCTTTCTTGGTCTATAGATAATTCAACAAAGTGAAGGTATTTTCATTACTCAGTCCAAATACATCAAAGAGGTCCTGAAAATACTCAAGATCGAAGATTCCAAACCAGTTGGAACACCGATGGCTACTGGATGTAATTTGACAAAGGAGGACAAAACAACTGAGGTAAATCAAACTTTGTATAGATCAATGATTGGAAAACTCATGTATGTTGTACACACTAGACCAGATATTGCACATGTAGTGGGAATTGTTGCTAGATTTTCTGCTAACCCCAGGGAATCACATATGACTGTCGTAAAAATAATTCTAAGATATCTAAAGAATACTGAGGAATTCGGCTTGTGTTATAGAAGAGAAGGAAAATTTGAACTTAAGGTGTTTACCAATGTTGATTAGGCTGGAAATCTTGATGACCAAAAGAGCACAACTGGAGGAGAATTCTTTATAGGTGATAGACTTGTCACATGGATTATCAAAAAGCAAGGATGCATCTCTCATTCTACTACAGAAGTAGA
This sequence comes from Thuja plicata, assembly GCA_018584345.1. NCBI lineage: Eukaryota > Viridiplantae > Streptophyta > Pinopsida > Cupressales > Cupressaceae > Thuja > Thuja plicata. The sequence continues at coordinate 10,589,968 of MU223776.1, forward strand.
GTGCGTTGTTGCTACTGAAAAATTGCTCAAATATTGCATGGATCAAATAGTTGCTGGAAGGTATGCATATGAAGATCTTAGAACTGGTGACTATCTATTGTGATAACACCAGTGCAATAAAAATTTCCAAGAATCCAGTCATGCATGCAAAAAATTAACACATTGCCATCAAGTATGATTACTTAAGAGAACAAGTTCAAGAAAAAGAGGAGATACTTGAATATGTGCAAATCCAAAGAACAATTGGCTAATATCTTCACCAAGCCACTTCCCAAGGATATGTTTGAGTACTTGAGAAAGAGACTAGGGGTAAAACCCTTGTCTACTAGTCAATAAAATGACTGAAGGCTACATCAGCCTACATATTCTCATAATATCATTCATGTTGATGCAAGCAAAAAGGATGTACTTTAGAGCTACATCTATATACAATAGGTATATATCAGAACTGAGCACCATAACATATTGATGTATTATTGATGGATAAGGGAAATTCAAGGAATATATTATGGATGGAAAAAAAAGATCACTTGACATTAATGTCAAATATCTGTAAGATATTTGTTTGGCATTGATGTCAAAGGGAGAGAGTTTATCCATATTATCACAGTCTTTAAAAAAAAAGAGAAGAAAGATTATCCATTATCAGATTACTCCAACAGGGAGAGATCATATCCATAGGGAGAGAATTTGTATAAAGGAGTTAATACATAGGAAGAGTTGCTGACAAGAGAGAAAGACATAAAATGTGAAGAACAATCAAAGGAGAGATATTGACACAAGGATAGGATACAACACATCAAAAAAAGAAATACAAAGAGCTGCAAGAATCAAATCTAAGCTAAAACAGAGCTTACCGATAGTTAGACATTTTTATCAGTTATCAAAACAAATTGTTTGGTAGTTTGATGAATCTCAACAATTGTATTTCATATTGTATTAGAAATAGTATAGTATGATAATATAAGTTTGTTTCCATCAATGCCAAAGGGAGAGATTGATGAAATGTAACTGATTAAATTTTTGATAATGTTAAGTTGAAGATAATGCAAGGCATTAAATCAGTTAATGATTTGTATTGTCATTGATGTCAACTTGATATCATCTGTACGGTCATGTATAAAATGCCAAAGACTTCATAGAATCAATGGAACAAAGGTTATGCCTTCAACAATGTATAAAAGTCAAGTATTCACTAAGTGATAGATAACACCGACGGAGTGCACACCATCAGTAAAGGCAAAGAAGAAAAGTCAGTGATACCTGACGAGCAGAAGACAGTGTTGCTTGATGAAGAAAACCACATGATGCCCAATGAGCTAAAAATAGAGATGCATGATGGACAAAGATCCTGAAGCTAACTGGACTCACACTGATGGAACTAATTGTTGTAACCAATGACTAACTGAAGAGTTGACTGACGGAACAGAGAGTTCATAAAATGACAAAATATCTAGTTGGAAAGAGCCAAAGATAGACTTAACTGGTTGTTTTCTTTGTTTTATTCAACCAGAGTTAAGTGATTGATTTAAAGAAGATTTGTATAGTTGGCATGAAGATAACTATGAGACAAATCATGAGTTATGCTTTAAATCAAATTGGCTCAATTATTTTTCACGCCAAGAATCAAGAATCAAGAAACAGTGAATATCATGTCTGTATAAGAGAAAAGCTTAATTCATTTTTCATATCACATGAAAAGGGATTAAGGGGAGTGAACAGGAAGATGATGCTGAAAAGAAACTGATGAAGAACAACTTCATGCAGTACTGATCAATCAAGCTAAAGGAGAGCTAAGGAATTCTGCAGACACCGACGAACAGTGAGCACAACATCACAGAGTAGAAAGTATGGAGAAAAAAAGAATTGAATTGATACATTGATCAAAGAGGTAATGTACTTAAATAGATCTAAAAATCTACAATTCAAGTTGCATTAGAAATAGGTCATTTTGTTTCAGTTTAACCATTGAAGCGTCAAGTCTCTTAACAAAGTAGGACTTAACATTCTTCTATATATTGAGGTACATCCCAAGGAGTGCGAAAAAGGTTGATTCATGAAAGTAGCATTGGATATGCTCGATGCCTATTGATGATCTAAGAGAGAGGCTGATTCAAGGATGGTAGCATTAGATGCCTAATACTAAGTGACAACCTATATGTGTAAAATCTTCTAACAAGCTCACACCTAACAGTGTGTTTGTAAACTTTAACAGGGTTGGCTCTTAACAGGGCTCACTTTAGAAGAGTGAAAAATTGGGGTACCGGTCCCAGTGGTTTTTTCCCTTAATAGGGTTTCCACATTAAAAATTCATGTGTTATGTGTGTATGATTCATTTCTTTATTGTTTTGTATCTGACATAGTTAACATTGGATTTATCGGTATACTCTGGATATTTACTGTATTTCGGTAAATAGTTATACTGCCTATCGATAATCAAGGAGAATAAGGATAGACAAGGTAAACTAGTAGACAGATAATAATTATAAGTATCTCATGACATGCATCTTGTAGGGACATAATAATCTAAGGTTTATTTGATTGGTGGTTAGAATAAGGATAATTTTTTGAGGCCACTAATTCACCCCCCCCCCCTCTTAGTTATTAGTAACAAGAAGAACTATACATGAACACTAGTACCAAGACCAGATGACAAGAATGCCATCGGTACCAAATGGATATTTATAAACAAGATGAATGAGAATGGAGAAGTCACTAGAAACAAAGCGAGGTTATTATGCAAGGGATATGCACAAGAAGAAGGTATTGACTATGGAGAAACCTTTGCACCCATTGCTAGCATAGGAGTTAGAATCTTAATTTCTTATGCTGCATTTAAAGGATTCAAGGTATACCAGATGGATGTAAAATCTGCATTCCTAAATGGAATACTAGAAGAAGAGGTATACATTGAACAACCAGAAGGGTTTGTTTATCCAGACAAGAGAAACATGGTATGTAGACTACATAAATTCTTGTATGGATTGAAACAAGCACTAAGAGCCTGGTATGAAAGACTTCACTCATATATTATTAGCATAAAATTTGTTAGAACAAGTGAAAAAATAAATCTATACTTAAAAGAAGATACTGATGGTAATATTCTGATTGCTGAAATTTTTGTTGATGATATCATTTTTGGGGGAAATGAATTGTTATGAAAATCCTTTGCAAATGAAATGAGAAAGGAATTTGAAATGTCTGTGTTTGGGGAGATCAAATTATTTCTTAGTCTATAGATTCTTCAATGAGATGTAGGCATATATATTACTCAGTCCAAATACATCAAGGAAGTGTTGAAGATATTCAATATGGAAGATTCCAAACCAGTTGGAACACCTATGGCTACCAGATGTAAGATGACAAAATAAGACAAATCTAATGAGTTAAATAAGACCTTATATAGATCAATGATTGGCAAACTGATGTACGTTGTTCATACCAAACCAGATATAGCACATGCAGTTGGAATAGTTGCAAGATTATCTGCTAATCCCAAAGAATCACATATGACTGCTGTCAAGAGAATTTTGAGATATCTGAAGAACATCGAGGACTATGGCTTATGGTATAAAAGAGAAGGAAAATTTGAGCTACAAGTCTATATAGATGTTGATTGGGCTGGAAACATTGATGACCAAAAGAGTACAACTAGAGGGGCATTCTTCATGCATGACAGACTTGTTACATGGATCAGCAAGAAGCAAGGATGCATCTCTCAGTCAACTGTAGAAGGCTGCTACTGCAAATTTCTCCAATATTGCATGGACAAAACAATTTTTGGAAGGTATGAATATGAAGATCCTTGAACTAGTAATTATCTATGGTGATAATACTAGTGCAATAAACATTTCTAAGAATCCATTCATGCATGCTAAGACTAAGCATATTGCTATAAAGTATCACTATCTGAGAGAACAAGTGCAAGCAAAGGAAGTGACACTGGAATATGTTCAATCAAAAGAATAATTATCTAACATATTCACCAAGACATTACCGAATGATACATTTGACTTCCTAAGACATAGACTAGGGGTTGAACCCTTCTCTATCGGTCAGTAAGCTGACTAGGAGGTTGCATCAGACTATACCAAAAATTTGAAGATCAGTCATGTTGATGTAAACACTAAAATATATAGCAACAGATACATCTATACATAGAAAGGTACAAATCTGCACCAAAATCTAGAAAATTTGTATTTCTAATGGATACGGAAATTCAAGTAATATATTATGTAAAGAAAGGAAGATGATAAAAACAAGAAGTGTTTTTGTTTGGCATTGTTGTCAAAGGGAGAGATGATCTCATTATCATCAGGGAGAGATTTGCATTATCTTAAGGGAGAGATTATCTCATCATCATAAGGGAGAGATTATCTCATTGATAAGAAAATAGTATATCATTATCCATGAAATGAAGTTCCTGAAAAATAGAAAGAAAGATTTAATCAATATTCTAAGGGAGAGAAATTGATTACATATGAAATATCCATCTAAGGGAGAGAAGTAACAAAGGGAGAGAGTTCAGACAAAGAGAAAGATTGTTGTCAAAGGAAAAAGAGATTATCAAGAAGAGGAACAGTCAAGGCAGAGCACATATCAGAATAGAGATATTAGATGATACATCTATCTAGTAAAGGGATTGAAGATTGAAGACAACCATTCTACATGAAACAAATATAAGTTATTTTTGTGCTTACCAAAAACCAAACATTTGTAATAGTTACAATAGGAAAGCTTGATGAAACTATTACATTTCATATTGTATTAGTAATAGTATAGTATGATAATGTATTATGTTTCCATCAATGCCAAAGGGAGAGATTGATGACATGTAACTGATTGAATGTTTTAAAATGTTAAGTTGATCACCGAAATGCAGAAGGATAATGCAAGACATTAAATTAGTTAATAGATTGTATTGTCATTGATGTCAACTTGATATAATCCAATCGGTTATAATCAAAGTGTCAAAGACTTTAGAGAATCAATGAAAAAAATATTATGCTTTTGGTAATGCATAAAAGACAAGAATTCGCAATGTGACTTCAAACACTGACAATCAGTGAAAATCGACGGACAGAGATCACCAAAAGTCAAGTCATAGTGATGCCTGAGAAAGAACACCGATGGGTAGAATCACAAGCATAACCGACAGCCAGAAACATAGATTAAAATGATGGAGAAGCCCGAGGAGAACTGGAGTGTTGAGCGAATCTATCAAAGAGTTAAACACCAAAATGAACTTGAGTTCAGAAATGACAAAATATCTAACTGACAGAGCTAAATATGGACTTAACTAATAGTTATCTTTGTTTTCATCAACAAGATAAAGCCATCGATAAGTAAAGGATTTAAATTTGTTTTATCCAGTTGGCAAGAAGATCTCTGCAAGATAAAACAATAATTTTTCTTTAAATCTAATTGGCGAGAATTGTGGATCACACCAAGATCAAGAAAATCAAGAACCTAACAATGGTGATATCATGTCTATAAAAGAGACAACTTAATTCATTACAAACTGTGATGGGTGAATGAATTAAAAGAGGATGCCGAAGAGAAACTTCATATAGTCCTGATCAATCAAGCTGAGGAAAGAGCTAAATTTTTATGTGGACACCAAGCAACAGAGCATAGAATTACCGAGCAGAATCAAAGTGGAGCAAAGGTATAAAAAGAGATATATTGATCATATTAGTTTATGAGATTATAGTAGATCTAAAATTCTACAAGTATAAGTTGTATATGTGAACAAATCATATTGTTTCAGTTTAACCATTGATTCAGAAAGTCTCTTAACCAAGCGGGATTTAAAGATCCTTTCTATATTGAGATACATCCCAAGGAGTATCAAAAAGTTTGATCATCAAGATAAAATGAGATGCCAAATACCTATTGACAGGCCAAGTGAGTGTTTGATCAAGGAAGGTAGCATAGAGATGCCCGATATCAAGTGACAGACTAAAATTTTAAATCCTCTAACAAGGTCACACCTAGCAGTGTGTTTGTAATCTTTAACAGGGTTGGCTCTTCATTGAGCTCACTTCAAAAGAGTAAAAATTTTGGGTTACCAGTCCCAAGTGGTTTTTCCCTTAACAGGGTTTCCATGTTAAAATCCATGTGTCAATATGTTTATGAGTCATTACTTTAGTGTTTTTCATTATACATAGCTTAACTGGATTGATCGATATACTCTAGATAATTTAATGTCTTTTGGTAAATTAACAAACTTCTATTCGGTAAACATATAGTAGAAGGTTTAACAAAAAATTCTAAGCAGTAGTAATTTGATAATAGTATTTGAAGGAATTCATCTTATAGGACTGAAGATAACTAGAGGCTTAATATTGTGGTACTAAGTTTTTAGGTTGATTATTGGAATATTTTTTAGCCCACTGATTCACCCCCGCTCTCAGTTATTACTAACACAAACTTGTAATGGTTTTCTATATCCTTCAGTTGGTTCTATTAACTTGACCATTGAACTTTGTTGTAAATTTATAGATACTACCTTCATTGTCGTTAATTTACATGAATGATGTTGCTTCTCCTTTTCATAAGTGTATTAAGTTCATTCATAATGGAGAAGTGAAAATGATTAATCATCATTTGTATCAACCTTCTAGGCCTAGAGATTGTTCTACTCTTGATTTCTTTTGGCCTTCATTACCTAATTCATGTCCCCCTCCCCCTGATAACCTTTTTTGTTCATATCAAGCCTATAAACATCAGAAGATTGTTGAGTTAAGCATGTCTTTGATAGATCTTAACCATGGTTTTTTTCCCACTCCTTTTATACGTCCTTTATCCATTACTGCTATCTCTATTACTCAACCTCCCAGTGTCACTTCTCAGCCTACTACAAATCCTATCAATCCTCCTATAAAACCTGTGAAGGAACCAGTTGTCATTCCTCCTAGTCCTCATCATGTGTCAAACAAAGAAAAATGTAACAAATCTTCTAATGAACATTATAAGAATCGTAGGGCTAATGCTAGGGCTTGTGGCTCTATTCTTTGAAATTTGTTACCTTCTTTTGACCAACCTATGCCTGATGTGTTGGAGGAAGTTAATGTTCATAATGATGTTAAGATAAATGATTATGATGATTCTATTCACATCTTAGATACTATTTAATTAATACTGATCAGGAGGATACTCTTGATGATCCTAGTGATGAATATGAGACCATCGATATTGATATTGATTTACCTCATATCCTTTCAACTTAATTGATAATTACACCTAGTATCAAACATCATGATTCTCAAGAGAATCCTTGTTTAGAACTGGCTATTATTTCTACTATGTTGGATATAGTCCCTCTTGTGAGTTTCCCACCTTTTATAAATAATATAAACTGAGATAGGGAGAGTAAGTGATGCACTTGATTGGCTTGTCCTTCATGGTATCCCTTTTTGTGTTTGCATGTTGTATTGTGCTTCTCCCGTAATATGTTTGCTAAATGTTTGCTAGATTCTTTTATATGACCCTTGGTACTTTGTTGGCAAGGTGATAAAGGAATCAAACCTATTGTATAATTATTCTATATGTATCTTTACTCTTCTATATGTTATTTTCATGTTATGTTGTACTTGTGCTATTGTTCGTAAATGTTTTCCTTGTGTAGTCCCCTTGGATGTAGGACATGGTAGTACTGATTATTTTTAGTCTCCATGTTGTGGTCTAAAAAGACACTTCTTCGTAACTCTTGAGTTTTCTTTCCTCCATTGTAATTGTAGTTCTACTTTATTTGGGGAATGATGTCAATTAATTTGCAATAATATCATATCTATACATACATATTATCTTATGATCATACTGACCCCACAATAGGTAGATCCCTTCTATTTTGTTTTTATGTTTATGTGGTATTTCCCTTGATTTGTCTTCATTTGGGGGCATCTTGTAGTTGAAATGTATTCAGTAGAGTTTTTTATGTTTATGTTAAAGCCATTGCTCCTGTTAAAGTGTTAGCAATGACTTTAACGTAGGGGCATACACTCTACTCACTTTATGCACACACACGCTTTCAAAATTAAAACTTGTTCCCTTTATGGATTAAATACTAATCCTTGAATGGATTTTTACCTTATAGGATCTCTTGATCCCTCCATTTTAAATTTATATGGATCTCTTGATCTCTCTAGTTTCAATTTACAATATTTTTATCCCTTAAGGTCAGAACGTGTCCTTAAGACTAGATCTCCCTAATGGCTTGACTAGTGAGTAGCCACATTCACTAGGTGGTTCAACTCCATCTTTCCAGTTGCACTATTTACTTGTATGGTTCACAATGGGACATAAGTTCTCATTGGGCGAGGTAACCACACCCTCTCTCTTTTTCTCTTTAACTAGTGATGTCTCTCTTATCATGATCTTAGGGTTGATAAATACTTAAGTCCCTTGGGGCTTGAGGATTCCTTTGTCCCTTTTGATTTCAATAAGACTATATTTTCTTCGTGATCTCCTTTACCATGAGTTTGTATTGAGTCCATACTCTTTCTAAAGTGGGGGCTAAATGTATAGTCGGAAAATGGAAGCACTTCCATTGTAGACTGGTTTAGCCTTTCGAGTAAGTGGTTTAGGGTCATGTAAAGCACCTTGAATGGATCTCTAACTTGGATCTAGATTTCTCTCATGTTCTACCCCATTTCCCACTTTTCTCTAGCCTATCTCTGGCACCGTAAGTTGTAAACTGAGATTTTTGACCTCAGGGTCAAAATTGACCTTTCTAGGTCAAGGTCGACCTCGACCTTGACCTAGGTTAGAATCAACCTTTTTCTAACCCAAGGTCCAGATTGCATGATTCTGGGGTTTCCGAATGTCAGGCTTTGGAAAGGTTTAATTCCCACTTTCGAGTCGGCTATTTCAGTCTTCAAAGTGATGATTCTTAAATTATATTTAATATAGGTCCACTTCTAGGGATATAGGTCTAATTGGAATTTAATTCTCCTATGTAGGTCTCTCTAGAAAATTGTGCCCTAGATTCATATATAAGGAAGCCCTCTCCTCTCATTTTCTCTAACCATGAACTAAGACAAAAGAAGGAATTGGATCCATACACACTCTATGCATGATCTATTGAAGCAAGAATCTACTCTCAAGAATTTAATAATTCAAAGACATTCAAGCTCTATGGATCCCTCTTGTTGAAGATTTCTCCATCCACATTCCTCCAAGCCTCTTCCTATTCCAAGATCCATTCAAGATTGGTGTTGAAGATCAACAATCAATTGATTTGAGACATCCTACATTCTACATTCTACATCCATTTGGTGCATATATACTTGTGGATCCATAGATTCAAATCTGCCACAAGGGTTTCTATACAAGCAAGGTGAATTTGTTCATTTATTTTGTTTTATTTATTTAATTTCAATTATACTTTGAGGTTAATTCCAAAACTGGGGTTTGACCAAGGCAAATCCCTCCCCAAAAAAACCATTTTTCTTCCAGGGATAGGTTTGGAACAGCGAATTGGAGTGCAGATTTGGATACCCTTTTTGGCAAACTATCGGGATCTAGAAATAGATTTTCTGTTAGAAATTTTGGGTCAGAATCGACATTTTGTTTTGTGTCAGAATCGGAGATTCTAGGTCAGAATCAAAAATTTTGGGTTAAAGGTGACATTCATTTTTAGGTCAGAATCGACATTTTGTTCAAGGTCAGAATCAAAAATTCTGGGTCAGAATCAGAAATTCTGGGTCAAAGGTGACATTCACTTTTGGGTCAAAATTGGAACTGAGTCAGATTGGAAAAATATTTATGGGTTTTGTTCATCTCTGCATTTCTATTCTAGATCCGGCTGTAGATTTTCTAGAAACTTACTGTAGACACTCAAATACAACATTCTTCAGATTTATAGTATTTTGAGGTTAGTACTCTTCTTTAATTCATTTTAATTAAAGTTTTTAATCTTCCTAAATCTATCACACATTCTCTTCTATAAAATGGATCTAAGGTCTTCCTCTTTATTCTCATTTCCAATTGATTAATTCATTTATGCATTGCCCCTTCCTTTGGGGTTAATCAATTTGGATCCTTCCTTTGTGTATTTGAGGTTAAAAGGAACATCTTATCTTTCTTACACATAATAGTCCAACAACCCACATATTTACCCTTTACACCTTTACATTTCAATAACCCCCCATTTTATATATTACAATTAGATTGAGGAACATTAGATGCTCTCTCTTCTTCATCATGAACACATAACCAACTCTGATAGGTAAAACCACAAATCCTTTAGATGCTCTCTCTTTTTCATCGTAGGATTTGATTTTGATGTTCTTCTTGGGATCAACTACATTTTCATAAAATCCTAATGCAAGGACTAGTTTTAAAGTGCAGATATTCAAACAAGCTCCCCCATCTATAATCACTATTTTGATCTTATGATTCTAAAGGAGTACTTCTATATGAATTGGAACATTATGGGGTTGATTAATCACAAGATCATGATTTTTTAGTGAAAGAAAAATAATGAGGAGTAGTGAGGTGTCCTACCATATCCTTTAATTGTATTGGGTCAAGATATTTAGGGACATTAGTTTATAAAAGAGATTTCTCTAAAATATTCTTATGAGATAGTGAAAGACTTAAAATATCTCATATGGAAATTTGGGATGGTGTCTTCTTTAATTGTTCCAAGATATTATATTGGTTTGACATGGTTGAGGTATACTTAGGAACATAAATGGACTTGTTTGGATAAGATGATGATTTAGATGATGCACCTTGGAGGGTAAATTTCACTTGACCACATGTAGTAACATTAAAAGGCCTAAAGTATTTATTTTCCTTAGTAGTTATCACGTTGACATATGAATCACTTTCATAAATATGATTTATGTATTCATAGGATGTTTTGGTATAATTATCCTGGTCGGCTCCTTTTATATTGGAGGAACTTCCCTTCTCCTGTTTAGGAAGTGGATCCTTGAAATTTGTATGTGTCTAATTAGAGGTATGTCTTTTTGGAGGTCTTATATGGGAAAGAAAGATAGTGAGATGGGGGTGAATCAAGATCTATATAATTTTTACACTTATGAAACAAATTGATTCAACATGTATACATAAACATTAACTACAATACTATAGTAGATCTAACTATTAATCACATCCATGATAAACATATGACACAAATATTTGATAACCTGAAAACCCTTGAAAAGTAAAAATGGGGTGGGGATGACACCCACAAATCTTCACTACTATAGTTAAAAAGTGTACCTATTAGGACTACAAATTTTTGGTCACTTTAGATGATTTACCCTCTGAGGGGTCTACCCTGTTAAGATCTTACAGATTTATTCAATCTACCTTGATTAAAGGATTTAAACTTAAAGCTAAGTAAGCACTCTGTTAGGAGATTTACAAAAAAATTTTAGGACTACTCTGTTAAGAGATTTACCCTAATTCACTTGCTATAATGTATCAATACCTGATCCTTCAGTTTGCACTTCAAATGCTGATGTCAAATCTCCTCTTTCCAACTTTTAACTGATCTTAGAATCTTATATAACTCTTTTTCTATCCTTCACTGCTCTTCTTGGTCACTCTCTCTGATCTATGCTTCTAATATACAAAAAATCTACTTCTTCTACATACACCTATGATCTCTTCTCTTTTCATCTGCATAATCTGATTAGGGTTTGAAGCTTTCCTTATATAGATAATTGATGAAGCTTCTATATTAATATCAATAATCTAGATTCATCACTTTTGTCGCTTAATCATTCCTAATTTTTGATTGGTTACATTGCTTGCATAGGGATTAATGATCTCAGCCCCTAGCACATAATTAACTCATTAAATGTCTTTAACAATCATTAAATCATACATAAAATTTGGCCAAAATGGTTTACCTAAGTTTTTGTGCCATTCTAAACATATATATCAAAATTGGCTTATGTGGCATACAAAGTTTCTAGTGCTTGGTCAAAATTGTCTTACTCGGCATATCCATATGCTCACATTCAACACTAACTATTCTATGCAACTCTACATTCATTCTTCTCAGTAACTAATAATTACTCAGTGACCATTGTCTTACTTGGCAGTAACTACTTCTCATTCCATACATTACTTAGCCTTAATGGGATGGCTCGGTCATAGTGATGACTGACCAACCTACCTTGATAATGACTAAGTGTATGACACTAATAGACAATATAACTTGGAGATCAACAATATCCCCCTTTAACATTAGTGGCAAAAACACTTTGTCATGACTTTTTAGTACCTTAAAAAAATACTACTCAAGTACTCCAGTAGTCCCCCTAAGGTTATGACTCATTCTTCATAAATACTTCAATACATATACATCATATGTACATAACATTTGATTTACTCAAGACTTCAAAAATAAGTATTCAAAACTAACAAAATTGTATGTCATACCTTCTTATCATATGCATTTTCAGCTATTTCCCTTTGTCTTCATTTATCTCCCCCTTGTTTTTGTCACTCTTGGCTGTTGAGGGTATTGGGCTCACAAATTATTTATCCAAAAAAGGTTTGTGGAGCTATAGAATCATTGCCAATGCATTTTCCCAACTAGATCTCACATACTCCAAAACTTATAGTTTAACTTCTACATTAATGTGCTATGTTGAAAAACTCCTTCAACATCCTTCCTCAATATAGAATATACTCTCAATTTAGGAATAAACCTATTCCTATATTGGTCCATGAATTTTGTTCTTTGTTTTTATGTCAAATCATACATCAGTTGGGCTAATGTGCCTTCTCTTATCTTCCTTTTGGTCTTAATGGAAAACTGTCATATTTCATCAATCTTGTTGAACAATTCAACAAGGACAATATTCCCAAATTCTATTGGTGTCATATTTTATGATCCTAACATTTCTATCATTTCCTCCTCTATCTTTGCCTTATCAACTGTACTCAACATTTCAAATTTAATGAATTTGAACCCTGACAAACCTGTGGAACTTATGATATTGTGGAAAATCTCATCCACATTTGTCAAATTCTTATGTGTGGCCACCTTGAATTTTCTGATATCATCTGTATCTGTCATCTCCTCATCCTCATCATCTTTTCCCAATACATATCTTCTTCTTGGTTTCTTCCTAGGGTGACTCAACTCAACCTTCATTTGAACTTTCTTTCTTTTCCCAAAGCTCTCCCCTTTATCTTTCATTACTAAAATTTTCTTTTGTGGCTCAGTTGTTGTTGAAATTGTAGATGCCATTGTTCTCAGTCTTCTTTTGGCAGGGGAAGATTTATCCTTAGAAATTTCCTTTCTAGTTGCCTTTAACCTTGTTTTATGCAACAACTTCTTCATCCTCACTTTCTTTTGAATCACTAGATTGTTCCTCACCATGACCTTGTTTGATCTAAAATGGTTCATTCTCCTCTTCTTCTTGACCTAACATTTTCTCAAGATTTTTAACAATCTTCTTTCTTTTTGTCTTCATGGTTGCAGCCTTCAAGCCCATGGTTATCTTAGATTTGGCTTCTTCATACCTCTCAAATATCTTAGCCTTTTTGTTAATTATTTTGAAAGTAAAGTTGTGATTGCTGAAGATATTTCATCAATTTTTACCTCATACGGCAATGACCTCAACCATGCTACACTTGGTACTATAGCTTGTATATATGTAAAATCAGTATCAATAAGGAAATAAACATCATCATAATGTTTCTCTACTAATAAAGATTATGTATGTGATAAAACCTAACCTGTTGAGAGCACGCTCAGACATGCAAACGTTAGAGATATAAATCAAATAACTACATTAAACATGTCTAAGAAGCATACTACAAAAATAACAAGTGATTCCATCACAACCTCCGATGAGCCAAACAAGTGCACCAAAGCCTTGTTGATTTTCTCTTAGAGAGGTTTGTGGGTGTGCTCTCCCAACACAATATTAAAATCTCACTATTGATTGATTGAATGCAAACTAAAATGGAAGCTAATGAAACAATGAAAAACTCAAGAACAAGTATAGGGAACTTGTCTCAAGCTTTCACCATTGATGAAGATGTAAGCACTAAGATAAGATGATATTCAAGATTTAAGTTAAGATTCATTCCATTACTAAGACTAAGATGTGATTTCTAGATTTGCAAATGAACTAAAAGCATGAAAATAGGAACATGAAGTAAGAATTCTAGAGCTATTTTAACATAATAACAATGCATAAAATGGAGATGATTTACTCTTGAGAAAGGCCTCTATTTATAGATTTTTTGGAGGAGAGAGAGGGCTTGGATGAGATGGAGCTCATGTGGCATCCACATAGGTGCCACATGAGAGACACACAAGCCATGCAAGAGGCCCACTTTGCTCACACATGTGTGAGCAACTTTGGATGTGATGGGTCAAAGTGTACTTAAAGTACACATGTGAAGGATCTTGTAAGAAGGTGTAAGAGGGTGTAAGAGTTTTGGGCCAATGAGACACTTTTAGAAAGTGTAAGAAGGTGTCATCATAGGTGTAAGAAACCTTGTTGGCACCAAATAAGGAATTATTTGGAAAGTCAAATTTTTAAAAATTTGCTCACACATGTGTGAGCAAATAATTAGGACTAATTGTTGTAGGAATCAAGAAATTAGCTCAATTAACCTTAATTAATAAATAGGTTTATTTGGTGAGTGTGATGTGAGGTAGGGTAGGATCTAAGTTCAAATTAGCTTAATCCAAATTAATTTAGATTAATTGTGGTTTAGTAGAATTTAAGTCATGTGAAGGAATAAATAAATTAAAAATTTATTTAAAGGGGATTAATAAGGGATAATGTATTAAATAAGATTTAATACATTAAAAGGGATAGTATTTAAATTAAATTCAAATACTTAGGAGAATGAATCATATTTAATTAAATAGATAGAAGAATATAACAAATATAATTAATTAAAATTAACTATAATGTTATGGAAATATTAATTAAATTAATATAAGGATGATTTTGGACGTCTACATTTTGCCCCTCTTTGATGCATTGTCGAAAGTGACATTGCGTCAAAGAAAAGAAAATAAGATGTCCCAGAGGATTCAGAAAACCTACGGCAGCGAGAGCGGAGTGTGCCCCCTCGAGAAAATAATAGGAAAAAATATAATTTTTTAATAAAATTTTCTCGAAAAGGCAAGAAGAAAGGGAAGAGTAGGCCAACTGCATGACGTGTCCAGGAAAAAATGGAGGGGAAACGGGGACCAGAACAGAAAAAGAGGAAACTGACAGAAGAAATGGGTCCCAAGGGGCTATAAATAGTCCACTGGGGCCCATAGACAAGTCACTTTCACCCTCAAAGAGAAAAACAGAGAAGAAGAAGAGAGTCATGACAGCACAGCGAGAGCGAGCACAGCTTGGAGAGAGTGTCCAAGTGCACTAGCGGCCAGCAGACACAGGACCACCAGTGAGTAGTTGAGCACCTGCCTTTGCTTTAAGATTTTTAATATTTTGCATAAAGTTTTAGGTGCAATAAATGCTCATAAAAAAGTGCACAATGCAGACGACGATCGCCCATCTGCCGTCTGTGCAGATGACGGAAAGGTGATGGTCATCTACGCAGATGAAGCTTTACCCAAACTCCGTCTGTGATGGCGGGGGGAGAAAAAAAGCACAACGGAGACGGTGGTTTTCAACACCGCCGTCTGCATGGCAAGAGAGGCAGCGGCCTAAACCGTTGTCTTCGCAGACTGGCGTCTGCGAAGATCGGCCATCTCCGTAGACTGGTGACTGTGAAAGTTCACCATCTATGAGGGTCAACCACTGGCTGCGCGGATTGACCCAAAAATAAAAGAAAAAGGAGGGAGAAGAGGAAAGACAAGGGTCCAAGAGCATTTTTCGGTGCCCCAGACAGGCTTGGGACATGTTTCAATGCCCCAATATGCTATATGATTGCTGACATGGGTTTGCTGACTGCAGGAGGTGATGATCACCTTCTGAGCGAGGGAGTGTTATCAGTGACTATGGATCTGGAGCAGCATCTGACGGCGATGGAGTGGGGGGTGGTGACACTATGTGGTCTGGAGCACGTGCGGCATTGGCCGCACCTTCGAGCGCATAATGCGCTCATGTCTGCGCTGATAAAGAGGTGGCACAACACAACCTCCAGCTTTCACTTCCCGACAGGGGAGGCTACGATTACCCTCCATGATGTATGGAGGATTTACAGAGTGCCCATTCGGGGGGTCATACCCGAGTACTACGTGGAGGGGTCTCAGCCATACATGAAGATGGTGATGAGGAGGAGATATGTGGATCTGTTGATTACACAGCAGTGGATGTCTTGGGCGGAGGCAATGGCTATGGAGCCACGGCCATGGCAGTTAGCACTATACCTCGCAGGTTTGATAAGGGGACGTCTCATGCCTGATCATGCAGGCAAGGGATTCCCGATTGGTTGGGCTTGAGTATTGAGCAGCATGGTGGAGGATGGCGACCAGTACTGCTGGGGATATGTCATCCTCGGGTAGTTATATTATGACTTACACATGTGTGCTTACCATAGAGGGAGAGCACTAGGGCCAGGATGCACATTTCTGTTAGTATGGGCCTGGGAGCATATAGCGGTCACATGACCGATCTGACACCAGGAGACCCAGGTAGCTTATGAGCCGTATGTCTGTTGATACAGGCCACCCATCAGTTATGAGGCCACAAACTCCGTAGAGTACTAGAGGTGACGGTGGATGAGATGGGAGCGATCACATGGGCTCCCTATGCAGGATGTGAGGCCTGGGGCCATGAGGCCCCACAGCAGGGGGTATATGCAGAAGACAGGTTTTATGACTCATACTATATGAGGTTTGTTCAGACAAACTAATGGCTATTTGAGAGGACAACATACATGATCTCACGCTACATGTCATCCAGGGTGTGGTGACAGATGGGACAGGTTCAGGAGGCCGTACCAGACAAGTTCCCACATCCAGTGGTGACCCGCGAGGTGGGTAGTGTATGGGGGATGGGAGCAGATCCTTGGATAGCATGAGGGTCCTTCATGGGCATGATCGAGGTGCCCTGGATCAGAGCACAGGAGTCGCTGCTAGATGCAGGTGTGGTGCCGGCATATGCACAGTGGTGGGCGGCACACATGCCGGTCAGATTGACATTGCCAGGGGTGGTACAGCTAGATGAGCAGCCAGGGCCTGGCGGAGATGGACAGGGAGGAGATGACGACGGCGGAGATGGGGGAGATGGAGGGGGCAGGAGGAGAGTCTAGCCCAGGGTGGCAGCACCATGACAGAGAGGACAGGTGCAGATACTGACAGGTGGACAGCCACCTATCATACTCGGTGCACAGGGACAGGACCTGAGACAGGGGCCACCGGAGCGACCACCACAGGGACCACCACCGCAGGGTCCACCACCATAGGGACCACCAGCGGGCATTGTATCCTAGGAGACATACAAAACTGTGGTAGCAGAGTGAGATAGCCTGCAGATAAAGCTGGGGAGGGTTCAGGGGTTGTTGGCGATGGCATAGGCTACAGCCAGCAGCCTACAGGCAGAGGTGACCTGGATTCAGGGAGAGCTGGCCTCAGAGACAGCTCGAGGGGACAGTGCACAACGGGCACTGGATATTTTGCAGGCATGGGTGGATAGTGGAGAGTTCACTATCATTGAGGAGTATAGGGACTGGGAGGAGGAGCAGGCAAGTATGACAGCACAGATAGCAGCTCTGACAACAGAGCGGGATCTAGCACGCAGATGTGCTGAGGACTACAGGGCTGACCGCGATATAGCACGGCTGGCAGGGACAGTGGCAAGGGTTTGCTAACTACAGGAGGCGACGATCACATTCTGAGCGAGGGAATGTTATCTAGTGACTATGGAGCTAGAGCAGCACCTGACGGCGGTGGAGTGGGGGGTGGTGACACTTTATGGTCTGGAGCATGTGCGGCATTGGCCACACCTTCGAGCGCATAATGTTCTCATGTTCGCACTGATAGAGAGGTGGCACAGCACCATCTCCAGCTTTCACTTCCCGACAGGGGAGGCTATGATTACCCTCCATGATGTATGGAGGATTTACAGAGTGCTCATTTGGCGGGTCATACCCGAGTACTGCATGGAGGGGTCTCAGCCATACATGGAGATGGCGATGAGGAGGAGATATGCAGATCTACCGATTACACAATAGTGGATGTCCTGGGTGGAGGCAATGGCTATGGAGCCACGACCATGATGGTTAGCACTATACCTGGAAGGTTTGATAGGGGGACATCTCATGCCTCATCATGCAGGCAAGGGATTCCCGATTGGCTGGGCTCGAGTATTGAGCAGCATGGTGGAGGATGGCGACCAGTACTACTGGGGATATGTCATCCTCGGATAGTTATATTATGACTTACACATGTGTGCATACCATAGAGGGAGAGCACTAGGGCCAGGATACACATTGCTGTTAGTATGGGCCTAGGAGCATATAGCAGTCACATGACCGATTCGGCACTAGGAGACCCAGGTAGCTTATGAGCCGTATGTCTGCCGATACAGGCCACCCATCAGTTATGAGGCCACAGACTCAGTAGGGTACTAGAGGTGACGGTTAGATGAGATGGGAGAGATCACATGGGCTCCCTATGTAGGATGTGAGGCTTGGGGCTATGAGGCCCCACAATAGGGCATATATGCAGAGGACGGGTTTTATAACTTGTACTATATGAGGTTTGTGCAGACAGACTGTTGGCTGTTCGGGAGAACAGCTTATATGATCTCACACTACATCCCATCTAGGGTGTGGAGACAGATGGGATAGGTCCAGGAGGTAGTACCAGACGGGTTCCCACATGCGTTGGTGACCCGCGAGGTGGGCAGTGTATGGGGGATGGGGGCAGATCCTTGTATAGCACAAGGGTCCTTCATGGGCATGATCGAGGTGCCCTGGATCAGAGCACAGGAGTCGCTGCTAGATGCAGGTGTGGTGCTGGCATATGCACAGTGGTGGGCGGCACACATGCCAGTCAGATTGATAGTGCCAGGGGTGGTATAGCCAGATGAGCAGCCAAGGCCTGGCGGAGATGGGCAGGGAGGAGATGACGACGGGGGAGATGGGGGAGATGGAGGGGGCAGGAGGAGAGTCTGGGCTAGAGTGGCAGCACCACAGCGGAGGGGACAGGTGCAGATACCCGTAGGTGGACAGCCACCTATCATACCTGGTGAGCAGGGACAGGACCCCAGACAGGGAGAACCAACATAGGGGCCACTGCAGGGACCACCACAAGGTCCACCCCCACAGGGTCCACCACCACAGGGACCACCAGCAGGACAGGGACCACCAGCGGGCTTTGTAACCTAGGAGACATACGACACTGTGGTAGTAGAGCGAGATAGCCTCCAGACAGAGCTGGGGAGGGTTCAGGGGCTGTTGGCGATGGCACAGGCTACAGCTAGTAGCCTACAGGAAGAGGTGACCCGGGTGCAGGGAGAGTTGGCCTCAGAGATAGCTTGAGGGGACAGTGCACAGCGGGCATTGGACATTTTACAGGCTTGGGTGGATAGTGGAGAGTTCGCTATCATTAAGGAGTATGGGGATTGGGAGGAGGAGCGTGCAGGGTTGGCAGCACAGATAGAAGCTCTGACAGCAGAGCAGGATCTAGTACGCAGACATGTGGAGGACTACAGGGCAGACTGCGATATAGCACGGCTAGTAGGTATAGCGGAAGGGGTAGGGAAGATGATGGCTGATGCTATGGCCACCCAGAGAGAGGTAGGACACAGGGGCCAAGAGGCCGGATACTACATGGGACTATATTATGGAGCAGTGCCAGAGGGGGCCCGGGAACCTACATACTCAGAGAGGTCACAGTCGGCCAGCACAGGGAAAGCATCATAGGGGTCAGTGGTTTTACCACCATGTCCCAGTAGTGGAGCAGGACCATCACAGCCACCTCCATGATTCTGCTCAGATTTTTGGATACACATTTTTGACATTTTTGACACATGATGTACGATGACATTTTTTGAGATATATACATGGACTTTATTTGGGACTATGGACTCTTATGTTTATGCATTTTTTATGGTTTTACATGCTTATGATGGATGTACTTATTATGTTTATCGTATAGGATGCTTATGACTGACATGCAGGATGGGATGAATATATGTATGCATGATGAGACTGACAAATTTGTGATACAGGGATGGGATGTAGATTTATGTATGATATGGATGATGTGGTAAATGTTTTATATGATGTTATAAATGTTATGGATGTTATGGATGCAACTAATGATATGGAAATGCAAATGGTTTTTTAATGTTTTGATGCTAATGAAAAATGCAATGTAAATGATTTAATAAACACTACATGAACGAATGATGTAAGCTAGAATGATTAATGTTGTAATGATGTAATATATATGATGGTTAATGAATAATAATGTAAGGGTGTAATGATTAATGATTAATGAATGTAATGGATGAAATGTGAGACAAATGTATAATGATTAATGATTTAATGATTAAGGACTAATGAATAATGATTAATGACAAATGAACAATGCTTAATGATTAATGATTAATGAAATGAATGGGTAATGACATAATGAGAAAACTATAATGGTTAATGTAATGTTGTAATGATGTGTATAATGATTAATGATTAATGACAAATGAACAATGCTTAATGATTAATGATTAATGAAACTAATGATTAATGGACTAATGGAATGAGCAATGCAAAAGACACTGCAAAATGTATGACAATGTAAGTGATTACTAACTGATGATCAATGTGATGACTAATGAAACTAAATAATGATTAATGGTATAACAATGCAAATAATTAATGACTATTGACCAAGGCAATGAACAATGACTAATGAAATGAATGGATAATGACTAATGCAAGAGATAATAACTTAATGACTAATGAATGTAATGGATGCAAGACAAATGAGGACACTATTTTTGTGTGTATCGCAAAATTCTGATAAAATCACTTAGATGAATGGATAGGGGAATAAATAGAAACCTTTACCAAGAGCAAAACCATAATGCAATATGACTTAACTACTTATGCAAAGACTACCCTAGTTTGATATTGCAAAAGGAGTTATGCACCATGTGTTAGAAAACACAAGTGACATGGTTCCTTTGCATGGACTAGACTCTCAAACAAATAGATTGTTAGGAACAAGAATGTGATATATTAGATATGAAGAGACCTATGAAATGTTACTCATGAGGAGACGCAGTACACCCAGATCTTTTAAGGGATTATGGGATGCATGAATCCTGCCCCCAGTGAGGCATACATAGTCATAACTGAATATCAAAACATAAATGCCCTAGCAAACTATGATAAGCAGATCATACCACAAAAGACACGTATTTCACTAGGTACTCACCATAAGAAACCAAGATATAAGAGATCTAGGCTGCCACGATAAGGACATAGTAAAACACAAGATAAAATCAACAAAAAGGCATCCTGACCAAGTGGTCATTCAGTCCAAAAGTTCTTGCCATGAACGATTTGATGGGATGATTGATAGAAAATGGAAATTTGCTGGCAATTGCTTGTGAATAGAATGAGCATTAGGAAAGTTAATCGTTCTGCTGATTTGATGTAAAACATTTGTGATCACTGTGTCTAGAATAAAGCTCAGTTTCATGATTTGGTAAGCTCAGTCGTGTGGGAATCATTTTTGTAGAAGCGAAAGAATGGTCAAAAGACTACCTGCACAAATATGGGTAGCGACACTTATTATGAAAAGGCAATGCAAATGGTATAGACAAATGGTGGAAATTGATGGTGGATCTGACTACTCATGGCGCCTGAAATAGGTTTTCACCATGGTACTTATCCATTGCGCCACTGAAGTGGTTTTCACATATGGACAGATTTTTTTCTTTCTCTTTTTGATTTTTTGTTTCTTTTTCAAGCTTTTGTATTTTTTATTCTTTTTTGATATTTTCTTATTTTTTTCCTTTTTGAAAATTCTAAATTTTTTTTGGAATTTTTTCTTTTCTGATGTTTTTTGGATTTTCTGCTTTTCTAATTTTTTTGGATTTTCTGAACAATTTCTGCTGTACAACAAACTACTGACTGATCAAGCATAGAAGCGCTTGAGATGTACAATATTTACAGGATCAGGGAGTGGATCTTCCTCTGGAGATGCAATTTGATAGGCACTGGAACCATACTTTGCTGTAACAATGAAGGGACCCAACCAATTAGGTTCAAACTTCCCTTTCTTTTCCCTGTTCTGAAGGTTCTTCATGTTATGCTGCAGGACAAGATCACCAACCTCAAACTGACGAGGTTTGATCCTTTTATTGAACTGAAGGCGAAGGAAATTTTGATACACGCAGAGGTGGTTTAGGGCATTGAGGCGTTTCTCATCAAGGAGTTCTAGCTCTTGCAAGTGGGCAACTCTGTATTCTTCTTCGGACAACAGATTCTCCAGAGAGACTCTAAGGGAAGGGAGCTCAATTTCGATGGGTAGAATAGCCTCAGTACCATAAACAAGGGTGAAGGGAGTGGTTCCCGTGGGTGTTTGAATGGAGGTGCGGTAAGCCCAAAGGGTGAGATTGAGGCGAAGGTTCCAATCTCGGCCAGCTTCATCAACTGTCTTCTTGAGGATTCTGAGAATGGTTTTATTGGTAGCCTCAGCTTGACCGTTGCTTTGTGGAAAGTACTTGGAAGAGGGATGGTGGGTAATGCTGAACTTCCTACATAGCTCTGTGACATCCTTGTTCTTGAAATTTCCTCCATTATCAGTAACAATGTCTTGAGGAATGCCATAGCGACAGATAAGATAGTTTAGGATAAACTTCAAAATCTATTTTCCAGTAGTGTAGGTGAGAGGAATAGCTTCAACCCACTTGGTAAAGTACTCTGTAGCAGCCAGGGTGTATTTATGGCCATTGGATGAATTAGGGAAAATTTGGCCAACAAGGTCAAGACCCCAACGTGAAAAGGGCCAAGGGGTGATGGTGGGTTGGAGTGCTTGGGAGGGAGCGTGTATCAAATCGCCATG
>MU223776.1:10623332-10645830 GCA_018584345.1 Thuja plicata
TAACCTTAGTTAATTAATAAATAGGTTTATTTGGTGAGAGTGATGTGAGGTAGGGTAGGATCTAGGTTCAAATTAGCTTAATCCAAATTAATTTGGATTAATTGTGGTTTAGTAGAATTTAAGTCATGTGAAGGAATAAATAAATTAAAAATTTATTTAAAGGGGATTAATGAGGGATAATGTATTAAATAAGATTTAATACATTAAAAGGGATAGTATTTAAGTTAAATTCAAATACTTAGGAGAATGAATCATATTTAATTAAATAAATTCAATTAAATAGATAGAAGAATATAACAAATATAATTAATTAAAATTAACTATAATGTTATGAGAATATTAATTAAATTAATATAAGGACGATTTTGGACGTCTACAGATTCTACTCCTTATCCTCATTTTCTTCTTAAATTCAAAAAAGTAATTTTCCATAATATTATCAAATTTTTCTCCTAATTGTTGAATAAAATCATTTATCTGTAGTATCATTGGTCGTTCCTGACTCTAGACAACATCTCCTAAGGTAGGAAAAGTATTTTGCATATAAAAATATACATACTATCAGGGATCCAAACTTACACATTGATTTATTTGTCTTCCTGATTGATGATAAGTTCTTTGCCAATTGAGTCATTTGTAGCTCAGAAAGATTATATGTATGATCTTTCTTGACTATTTTTGATGCCTGGACAACTACAATATATGGAACACTATCCAATATTCTTTACTGATAAAACTTGTGTACAATAACTCTTACTGCAAAGTTAATTTCAGGATATGTCATTGTAGAGATTGTCATGCCTCATTTGTTCCATTCTTCCATAGTCTTTGCTTCAATAAATTCCTTACTCTGATATCACATGGTTCTCTTCCCTTGAAGAATAGGGTATCCAGTAACTTGGTGAATGATTTTATTTGTGATTCTTACTGGCTCATTCTCCAACCATAAACTCATATCATGAACTCTTCTCAGAACTATTCTAATCTATTTGACTTTGAAGTCACGAGGGAAGTCTATGGCATAAACTAACCCTTTGTTAGTAATGTGCTGGTTTTCAGCCTTCAATGCTCCATCTACACACAATTTTATATGCTTGCCTCAACTCATAATCTCTAATCTTGTTTACTTTGCACATGTAGTACGCCCTCACATCATGAATCATTAAAACCTTCGGTGGGATCAATGATAGGGATCCTATGAAATATCCCTTAGTCAAAGTCTCAGGTACAACTCAGAAATTAGGTAGTTCACATACATCACTCCTAACCAATTGAACATTATTTACCTCCTTGTCTTGCTACTTCACTCCAATAGATGAAATGGCAACCATTTCTCCAAATTAGGGTTCATAAAATAGATTCTAAGTAACTCGACAACAACAGGTCTATGCTTCAAAATATTTATTGGTGATACATAGTTGAATCTTCACAGACTTTTCACAAATCACACTTCAATTATCTTTGAATCACTCTACAAATTCTCTTATCATTTTGTGAAATTAAAATGAATGGAAAAATCTAGTATATAGACTCGAACGGTTGAATTAGGTCTTCAATAAATCCTTCGTACAGTAGTAAGTGTAAAATAGTTATCTTGGACCTTGTATAATAGCTCAGTTAACTCATTCCATCACTCAGTCAAAATTTTGACTTGGTCACTACTAACACTTCCACACTTAACTCGGTTAATATATCAGCTCGGTTGATATGGAGGCTCAATACATACTAATATTGATGCTCGACACCAATTGTGCATATCAATTCTTTTCTCGGTTCTTTCCTTAAATCTGTCCTAAAGCATCTTGACTTATGCAGATATGGACTTTAATACATCTAATGTTATGAACTGGTGTTAAATATATCATTCAAAAAAATAGTTCCTTACATACCTTCTTTGCTTAATTGGAATTAGTGTGATCACCTAATCCATTAGATTGGGTGATCTCAGCTTCACTGGGTCCACTATTGCTTGCTTCTTCTTTCTTTCTTCATTTTAGATTCATCTAGTTCTTTATCTGATCAATAGTAGGTTCTTGTTCTCTAGTCCTGAAGTATCTCCTTGTATGACCAATCTTGTGAAAACTATAACAAACCAAACTTCCATTCATCCATCTCTTGGATTTACCTTTAAAGTGTTTCCTTATACAACTTTTTGCAATATGACCATATTCACCACAATAATGACAACTATGCCTTGTGTTTTAATCCCAATTGAATGTGTTACCTTTCCTCCCTTTCCTCGATGAATTTCCTTGTTTGTTGGATATCCACTTGGATTTTGCAATTGATCTGCATTCTTGGGTTCTATGACCATACTTCTAGCAATTGTAACAATGTCCTTTAAATCTAGGTGAAGTAGGTGATATACTAGTCCTTTTCCTACATTCATGTGCCTAATGTCCATGCTTCTTATAGTTAAAGAAATATCCATTGAATTTAGGCTTAGGATTGGACTTACCATTCTTTCTTTGGAAAAAAAAAATTGTGTGTCTTGGTTTCCCATAACGATGACATGTAGGTTTGTTGTTCTTCAGCTTTGCATTCCCCTGTTCTCCACTCTTTGATGATTCTCCTTCTTCAGTAGATGATAGGTGCTTAGTATGACCTAGTCTAGAGGTGTCATTATTTCTTCTTTGTGGTCTCATCAATTCCTCAAATTATCTCATGGCTTCACTAGGTTTGTTCATCCTCTCAATGATTTCCCTTTCAGATATTAACTCATTTTTTAGTTGATTATTTTTTTTATCTTAGATATGTAATTTTGATGTCTTTCATGTTTACCTCTTGGTTTGAAAATAATAGTTTGTTTACCATGTCCAACAGATTGTCTGTGAGCTTCTTTACATCACATGTCCTTTCATCAGTTCTAGTAGCCATTTGTCTCTTATCTTCTTCTGCCATTATCTTGTCTTCCTCAGCTTTCTTTTTCTGATCAATCACCTCACATAGTGTTATTGATTGAGTTTCCTGTTCTATCTTTAGACTTTTAACTTTTTCTTTTAGTGTGTTGTTTTTCTCCAATAGATCTACAATAGTTGCATTACTTTCTTTGTAATTTCCATTATCAAATAGACCTTCAGTGTTTTCTTCTTGATTTTGAGTGTCATTCAGTTGAGTTGCCAATTCTTTCCTCTCCTTTAAGGATTTCTTTAATTTCTCTCTTGATGTCTCAAGCTGTTGTAGTGCAAGCTATGTGTCAATATTTTGATTCTCTACGACCTTTCCCAACTTATAAACCTCCATCTCCAAGATCTTAACTCTCAAGAGGTTATAATTCTTCTAAGAGAACATAGCTATGATACCAATTGTTGTAAGTATTTTATGGGAAAGCAAGATACTAAGAAGGGGGTGAATCTGGATCTATAAAATTTTTACGCTTCTAGAAAAACTGATTCAACATGTATGCATAAACGTTAACTCTAATATTGTAATAGATCTAACTACTAATAACATCCATGATAAACACATAACACAAAGATTTAGTAACCCAAAAACCCTTGAAAGGTAAAACTGGGGTGGGATGACATGTGAGACCTACATTAGACTATCATAGTCTTAGTGTTTTTTTATTCATGATTTCAGTTTTTTATGCTTAGACATACTTGGACTATTGGAGACTCTTATGTATTTAAGGGTCTATTGAATGCTATTGTATGTATTCAGTACCTGATTATGTAATTAGGGTACACTTGAGATCCCACATGTTCGAATTCAGTTTCAGTTTCAATTTGTGATTATGTCATAATTATGAGATTTATTGTGTACAGGTAATAATAATGTGACTTGGTTTAGGAAACTAATACTATGTTATTTCATTTCAAATGTAGATGTGGTTTATATATATGTATATCATTATTAGCATGTTATATTTTTATATCATGTTGTTTTGTACCTATTGATGTGTGTAATGAGTGTGTAGGGAAAGTTGACCATGAATCTAAATCGGGGACCCAATATTGGAACCTATGTAAATTTTTGTGCATTCCAAGGTCCTATTTATATAAAGAAACATGTACCTTGTTATTTATGTAGTTTATTCATAAATGTGGTTTGCATGTGTGTAATTAGATTAGTAAATGTTAATGTGAATGAGTCATGTCATTTGTTTTAATTTAATATGCCAAATTTGGCAATTGTTGCAATTTTATATTGACATGGCTAGTAAAGGGAATCAAGGTTAAGTATAGGGTTAACTAAGGTTACCTATGTGTAGTACCCAAGCTTACCCCAAGGTTAGAAGTTTCTAGATAGTCAAATTGACTTAAAAATCTGTGGGTTAACTTCACAGGTAGTTTAGGAGGGTCTTTTGGGCTTCCAGAGGGTAACTAGGGTCAGTTTTAGCTGCCCAATTTGGTACCCAAGGGGTTAGGGATCATTTCCAATAATTAATAAGCCACTCATTTATTGCTCCTCTAAAGTGTCACTTTCAGACTTGAGATAATTTTGAATAGGAATGTAACCTTGGTTAACCTCTTTCTCCTCCCCAATTTTCATTTGACTCCACCCATGGAAAGTTAAGGCAAGTGGATGGTTAAGGGTTGGTTAGGGTCACCTCACCTTTGGGTTAAACCTTGTTCTTGTTGGAGGTTTGTCTATTTAGGGAGGGATTCAGGATGAGTTGAGTGTTCACCCACTCTCTACCCTTAGAGACGGAATTCAGTTTGAAGGAGCTTTTGGAGAAGGAGCTTAGGAAGGATAGCTCAACACCATTCCTCTTCTCACCTTAGCTTTGGATTAAGGTTGGATCTCTTAGAAGTAATTTATGTTTGTTCATGTGTGTTCTTGAGCTTTAAACTCCATTAATGGAGTCCTATGTATTTTTGGAGTTATTTTTAAAATTAAAATTTTTATTTTTTATTTTTTATGATGTCTTTATTTTCTGTTGGATTTTTAATGGGTGTCTTCAAGGTGCACTCACCTTTGGGAGGGTTAAGTAACCTTGAAGGGGTACTAGGAAATGATTCCAGTTTTAGTGTAGAGTCTCCCATGTGTGGAGAGAAATACATGGGGTTTCATGATACCCATGATGTCAAGTAGGGCCTAAGGGAACCTAAGGGGAATAAGGAGGTTATTTCATGATTGCATCTTGTGAATATGGTCATATCAGGTCCATGTGTGGCTTGAGTTCATTTCTGAAGCTTGGCTTTCTCCTACTGCGAGGTCTACCACTACCCCTATTTTCAGGAAGGTCTCTTGGAGACCTTACTCTTGTACATCCTTATGTTGGAAAGCTTTATTGTGCATGAGTTTTCTGTTTCTGATACCTGCTAGTTGTGTATGTCTGATTGTATCTCGTTCTATATTGGATCCCCAAGATCAGGGGAGGCCTTGTAAAGGCCTAGGTTGGGAAGTGAGCCTCCATAGTCAACCTCATCTTATTGTAGGTTCCTAATGGGGTATTGAAGATGCATTTGAACTTTATGTGAGAGATGGGGATGACTAGAAAAATCCTCATTTGTAACCTATGTTGTTTTGAATTTTTCTTCTTTGTGGCAAAGTTTTTTCAAAAACTTTTAAGGAGTTTGTAACCATGCACATGTAACATGGGGATTTAGTTGTCACTCGTGTTGAAGAGAAGGAATTTAAACGATTATGTAACCTTGAATTTTAGTTGTAAAATAAAGGGTCATTCAAAGATTTTTGTTTAATGTAACCTCATATTATGGTTGTAATCCTCTTACCCATACTAAGATATGGAGATTGAATTAAGGAAATAAATGCATGCTTTATTGTAAAAAGAAAGAGGCCTTGAGTGTCAATGATTCATAAGTATTATTATTTTTTTGGAGTTATAAAATATAATTTGGGTAGTTATAAGTAAGTTTACTTCCTTCATTTATTATAAATATCAAGATTCATAAATCATTTGATTTTAATTAAGTTGATCAATAAGGAAATTAGTAAAATTAAAACTTAGTGTTCATTTGTGTTCTTGAGAAAGAATAATATTAGTTCTCTTTTTTTTTTACTTGGTAATTCTGAAAAATATTTAAAAAAAAATATGTTCAAAATTAAATTTTTCTTCTACCAATGTTGTGAGGCTAAATTATAGATTCCATTTATGCAATCAAAATAAATAAAAAAACCTTCCTACTATGCATTGTTTTGTCTCAGACAAATTTCTTCACCAATCTTTTTATTATTATTTTTTTATTCTAGCCTTGTTGTTATATATATATATATATATATATAATATTTTAAAACTTTGCACGAGTTGTGGGCCGATTTTTTTTTTAATCACAGAGGATTTTTTTGTGGGGTGTAAGGTTGTACTGTGCGTGTGGGGGCCGAAGCCCATCCAAGATCCTCGTCCCCTTATGAATGGGGGGCACGGTTCACAGGCCACCCATTGTGCTTAGCACAGTGGGGAGGGCTCCGCCGCCACCTCCCCCATCTCCCTCCACCTACCCCTTTTGCTTCTCCCTGTGTGGTGCGTGGGCGTTCTGCCGCTCCTCTGCGCGTTCTGCCACCATTATGGCCACTATGGATTTTGCACCCTCCACCGGAGTTTGCCCGCCATCTCCCCTGCACAAACCACCGCTCCTCCTCCATCGTCCAGTTCGTCCAGCGATGCCCTACTGTTTAGGAAGGAGTAGCATCTTGCCGCCGCCTCCATGGATAGTGCAGCCTCCGGCCATTCTTTAGATGGAAGCAAAACATAGGGTTAGGGTTTTCGACGGATAATATAATAGTTATTCCTTCCCTTCTTCATTGTTTCCAATATTAAAAGATATGATTTTTGGTTAGAAGCTTTATGAAAAGAGTTAATTAGTAATATAAATTTAATAGTTTAAAATGCAATTTAGTATGAATGTTTCGATTTCGTTCTAATTAGGTTTAGGATTATTGATTTTTGGTAATGTAATCTATTTTTAAATAGATTTAGTTTGATTGTATTTATTAAGGTAGTTTATTAGATTAAGGATAGGTTTTGAAAAAGAAATGATGATTTTTATTATAAAGTTAAAAAAAAATTTATTAGGTTGGATATTTTATAGGGTTGAAATACATTTAAAAAATTTATTAAGAAATGGATATGGATTAGACTCAAAAAAATAATCAATTTTATTTAATATAGATTACATCTCAATTCAATTTTATTTAAAACTTACACTAGAGATTGTTTAAGCTTAGATTTTATATAGTTTCTCTTGTGAATTAAATAATTATTTATATATTTTGTTAGCTATTAAAAGTAGATGGTGTTAATTATGTTAGACATTTTTTAAAATTGTTTTTAGGCATAGTAGTCAACTTCTTCTTATGTTGGCCATTAACTTGAGGATAGGAACTATTAATTATTATAAATATTAATGTAATTTAGAAACGTAATTTATCTTATTCA
The DNA here is from genome assembly GCA_018584345.1 of Thuja plicata. Taxonomy (NCBI): domain Eukaryota; kingdom Viridiplantae; phylum Streptophyta; class Pinopsida; order Cupressales; family Cupressaceae; genus Thuja; species Thuja plicata. The sequence goes on from MU223776.1 coordinate 10,630,678, forward strand.
ATTAGATAATAGCATTATTTTGGCATTTTTATCGATCGGCGGATATAGACTATCCTCATCGTCACGTCGACCCGTTCTTAGGGTATTTTCGACATCATTGACCTATTACGAGAATGGTTGACTTTTGGTCAACTGTGGTCAAACCTTGAACATTTGTCTTGATAATCAAACCAGGTGTTCCTTGTAGTCTTTAGACCCTAGGTTTCCAGTTTCATGTTTCTCGGAGATGTTGACTTTTTAGGCAACTAGGGTTGACCTTTTTGGTCAAACTATCTCAATTTGCATGCCAATTGAATTCTCTAGTTTAAGGATCCCTGTAGGGTAGTGCTTAGTGTTATCCTATCTAGTTCAACCCTGTCGGTTACTGTTTCACCTCTGTACCATTTTGCATGCACTCGCTATACCTTTGGGGTAGCATAACCATTACTTTTAGAGTTTTAAAAAAAAAAATTGTTTATGTGTTTTTGCCCAACTTTTGGGCATGACATGAAACCCACAAATCTTCACTACTGCAGTAACAAAGTGTGCATGTTAGGGATACAAATTTTTGATCACTTCTGATGATCTACTCTATGAGGGGTCTATCTTGCTAAGAGCTTATAGATTTATTCAATCTACCTTAATTAAAGGATTTAAACTTACAACTAAGTAAGCACTCTATTAGGAGATTTACAAAAGTTTGTTAGGACTACTCTGCTAAGAGATTTACCCTTATTCACTTGCTAGAATGTATCAGTACCTGATCCTTCATTTTGCACTCCAAATAGTGATGTCGGGTCTTCTCTTTCCAACTCTTAACTGATCTCAAAATCTGATGTAACTCTTTTTCTGTCCTTCACTTCTATGTTTGGTCACTCTGTCTAATTTATGCTTTTGATATACAAAAACTCTATTTTTTCTGCATACACCCACAATCTCTTATCTTTTCATCCACATAATATGATTAGGGTTTGAAGCTTTCCTTATATAGATATTTGATGAAGATTCTAGATCAAGATCAACAATCTAGATTCATCACTTTTGTCGCTTAAGCATTCCTAATTTTTGATTGGTTACATTGCTTGCATAGGGATTAATGATCTCAACCATAGCATGTAATTAACTCATTAAATGTCTTTGACGGTCATTAAATCATACATATAAGTCTGCCAAAAAGGTTTACCTAAGTGTTTGTGCCATTCCAAACACATATATCAAAATTGGCTTACTCGGCATATGAAGTCTCTAGTGCTCGGTCAAAACTGTCTTACTCGGCATATCTATATGCTGACATTCGGCACTAACTGCTCTATGCAACTCAGCATTCATTCTGCTCGTTAACTACTGAGTACTCGGTGACCACTGACTTTCTCGGTAGTAACTACTGCTTGGTCCATACATTACTCGGCCTTAGTGGAATGGCTTGGTCATAGTGATGACCGACCAACCTGCCTTGATAACGACTAAGTGTGTGACACTAATAGACAAAATAACTTGGAGATCAACAATAATAGTTATCACATTGACATGTGAATCACTTTCAGAAATATGATTGATGTACTCATAGGATTTTTTGGTATAATTATCCTGGTCATCTCCCTTTATATTGGAGGAACTTCCCTTCTCATGTTTAGGAAGTGGATCCTTGAAAGTTGTATGTGTCTCATTAGAAGTTTGTCCATCAACTTTTATTTTATCATTATTAATCAAATATTGGACCACATTTTTTAATCTTTGACAATAATTAGTCTTGCATCCCTTTCCTCTATGGTATTCACAATAATCAGAATATTTCCACCAAGATGGTTTTACCCTAGGTTCATAATCTCTCACCTCAGGAAGTATAATGAGCTTTTTAGTGATTAAATTCCTTAAATAAGATTCAAGTGATTCTCCCAAGGTTTTAAGCATCCTTCTTGGAACATAAGGTTATTTTGATGTTGACTGATTATTTTTTTGATTGTTAGATTGAGGAAGATCAGTATTGCTAACCAGATTCAAGATGGGTTGTGCCACTTTGACATTTCTATTATCAACAATTTCATCATTGACAACATTCTTGTTTTTGTTCTAAATTTTTGATTTGTCATTTTATTGTTTCCATTGTTGTTATTATGGAAATTATTGGAATTTGAGGGACTAGTACTATCTTTGTTAGAAATTTTTAACTATGTTTTTCTAACCATGGCTTCCTCAATCTTAACACCATTCTCAATGAGTTAATTTAAATTTGGGGGACTTTGGAGTTGTAATCGATAACTCATTTTCGTAGTGAGGTTATACACAAAAATATCCATTTTCTCTTGTTGGGTATAGTTCTTGGATATTTGGAAAAATGTTACCTCCATCTTTACAAGAAAGTGAGAAATGGTTCTCAATTCTTTTGGCGTGCATTGAAAAGATCAAGCATCGTAACTTCATGTTATTGAATATTGTAAGAGTATTACGTTATGAATTTCTCCACTATCTATTTAAAAGATTTAATGTCAAGAGGTAGTTTTATGCCCTCCATACCCATCCCTACATTTTTCCCAGAAAAATGTTGTGTCTCCCTTTGCTTTTTTCATTTCTCCTCTTTGGGATCCCAAAGGTCACCCTCTAAATTACCCTGGTTTTGCTCAATATTTGAGTGTTAGGCTTTAATAGCACTTCTTAGTATTATGGAGTTTGGACACCTGGAACTTGAAATGTGGTGCATAAATGATGCTCCTATGTCTCACAAAAAATTTAATGATTGATTCCTTGACCACCCTATAAAAGGCCTTTTTAGTGCCCATTTTAGCCACCAAGTGTTAAAGTTATCATTGAGAGCACCTCTGCAACTAGGTTCTTCAAGTGTGTAAATTAGGTTCTATTCTTGCAAATTTGATTGTTTTGTGTGTATTTTTGAAACATTTCCTAGCTAGTGTGTGTGTGCTTGATATTATAGATTCGTTCCTTCTCTGCATTCCCTTTGGTAATTTAGGGCTTTTTGCTGCATTTTCATTTTTTTTGTTTTTTTCTTGTTTCTGTTCTTCGCATTTTTGTCGTAGTCTGAATAAGTGGAATTTATTTGAAATTCTTGGGTCTCTAAACTTAATTCAAGACACTTTCCCCTCCTTTTGTCATGATGTGGGGCTTGGTTTTATTCCCTATTTGTAGGTGTCACATTTTCCATCCTGGTAGGCATGCTTTCTAGGTGATTTAGGACTTTTTGGGCTTGCGATTTTGTGCCCTAGTTAATTTATTTTTATTCTATTGTAGACATCATCCCCTTAGATCAAATATAGCATTGGGTTCATCAAAATGATTTATCTTTAGTACCCTATTTTTTTGTGGAAAAGATTAGGAATGGTTTCTATGCTAATGATTTTTCCCACCAAATACTACTTAACAAAACCTTCCTTGGTTCAGTGATCTAACTAGCCATGTGTCAAATATCCATGTCGGGAATCTCTGGTTGGACATTTGTTTGGCCGACTAGCTATTGGTCAACATACTCTGGGAGTAAGTTTCCTAACTACCAATCATTTTGATCATCAAAAATTCAAAGAACTCTAGAGGTAGTCATTGCACAGAATATCACGCATCAAGATCCATCTTCATCTTGAGTCTTGACCCCCTTTAGACTTCATCATTCTTTGCAATGATAACTATGAACATGATAGGAAACTCTAGTCCCTGGGTCTCTAGTATACTTATATGAAATTATTCACCACTAAATAAGAGCTTATCATTCAGTGTTCAATTTCCCCTCCCCTAAACAAATTTTGTATTAAAGTTAATAATTCTGGTCTTTGGGATCCAGGTATCCATAATACTTTACTACTAGTTTCTAATAAAACATTGAGATGGATCCCTGGGGCCCGGACCCCCAACTTTGTTCTTGCTTTTAGTTTAATAGTATTGATATCATGTGTATTGATGACTCCTCATCCTTGTAGGAAAAATCACAATGGAATCTTCCTCTTCAGTACAAGGAGAGCTCCGCCTTTTTAGAACATTTTGAAAAAATACTAAAGTTGCATGGGAATTGGAAAATCTTCCCCTTATAATTAAGTACAAACTGGATGGCATTGCAAATAATTCCAAGCTCGAGTGTGTAGTCCATACTATCACAAATACAGACCTCATAGACTATAACCTAGGGGCCATTCGAGACAACATAAGGGATGAAAAAGGGCCAAAGAAGATATGAGTACTGACATCTCTAGGACTATTCTACTTTAGGCAATGGTTTCCCTCCTCTTTTTAGTGCCCAAAATTAATCTTCACTTTGGATAACTATTACTCAGAGGTTATGCGCACATGTACTCTTCCATACGACACCATAATTGTTTCATTTGATCCAGAGTCTATTGCTACCATCCTCCGCATCCCTTATTGGAAACATAAGTCGGTGGTGGACAAAGCATTCGTATTTAAATAATACCATGATGTGGAGCTTAGAAACAAAAAGTTCCGCAATCAGAACTGACTTATTACACTGCATCGAGATGCTTTGAAGATGGCTTCTAATACTCCCTGACATGACTTCATCCCTCCCATTTAGAGAGTTGTCATAATGTGGTGACGTGTGTTTGGTAATCCAAGTGCCAAGGAATACTCATCATGGATGTATTATTGCATCTTTAATATTGTTATAGAGATGACATACTTCACCTAGGCCCAAATCATCTCAAACAATATTAACCAGCAGTTGAAGGAAGTTTGAACCCATTCATAGAAATATTTTTTCATGACTTCAGTCGTGGTTTGGTTGACCACCTGCCACACCAGCATCAAGGGCCATGAGCGAGTCAAGCACATGAGTGATGGCTTGACTAATTCACTTCCATGGGACCATTAGCCCCAGTTGTTAGGATTGGATAATGCTAAGAGGGGGGTGAATAAGTATTATTGAACTTAATTAAATTCTTCAACCAATTAAACATTAACCATAAGCTTGCAGAAATGAAAAGAACATAAGCAGATAACACATAACTCATAACTCATAACACCATTATTTGTTGTCAAGGAAACCCTGGCCAAGGGAAAACCCCGGTGGGGATGATACCCACAAGCATGCACTAAAGTATAGTGTCCCAGTTAGGAGACTTAGCCTTGTTAGGAGCTAAATATTACATAGTACATTTCCTTGTTAAAGGAATTACAACCCTGTTAAAGGCATACAACACCCTGTTAGGGGCTAACTAAGCACACAACTGTACAATACAATTTTGTTATAAAATTTTCTCAGTAAAGAATAGTAACAAGCATCTCTAATGCTTAGATAGTTCCTATTTATAGCTCATTAATGATCATTGTCATCCTCTACTCTTTCATTCACATCTATATCATCTCATATCATCAATCCATATATATGCTACTTCCACAAAAAGATCTTACATATATATCTTTCTCTTTCACCAAGTTGGCTCTCAATGCAAATATTACATAGTCAAATTTCAATACAAAATACATTTAATAAGGTAAATATTAGATGCATAGTCGGTGATCTTACATATTCAAAGTATAGGTTATCATCAACCATAATGCAACTCTGATTTCCAGGAGTCCATGTCATACTCCCTTAATCATCGCTACTGTCCAACTGCTCTGTATCACTTTTTTGTTGCAGTATGTCTGTCTTCAATTATCTCTAACTTGTTGTACACATTACCAAAACAAAATCCATCTTATGTGGAGGTCATACACACCCCATATTTTCTTCCTGTAAGATCACATGTCATAACTCATCGATATCGATCTTCGATAGCCAAAATAATTCTGTATCTCTGCTTTTGTACTTAGTCAATTTCTGAGTTAGCAAAACTTAAATTTATAGGAATAAATCTATAAACTAGATGTGTTTCCATAAATGACAACCAAAAATTGAATCACTTTACACAAAATTTAGCACTTTCAAACATCTCTCTCTTTGGTATTGATGGAAACACTTAATAAAAAAATGACTAAGTGTTCCAACAAAAAAAAACTATCTCCTCTATTTTCTCTCCTTCTTTATTACTTCCTTCTTATCTCTTCTCCCTTTCATTTTTTTCTTCTCTTCTCCCGCTTTGACAACAATGAGAAAGGTGCATACAAAATAATAGGATTAGTGCTTGGTCACCAGTTTTAGAATATCTTGAAAGGAATCTTCCAAGATTTTCACTTTTGTACTCCATGTTTTAAACAATATTTGAATAACATGAATTACTCCATTCAATGCAAATGATGTGGTCTTTTCTTCTTTCAACTCTGTATGCATAGAATTAGTCAATGACTCTGTAACTTTCTCTATGTTTGATAGATGTTCCTCAAGTACGGATAGCTTAGGATTGATTAAACTATTTATCAAATTGAATCTTGTTAATACTCTCCATTTCTCAATATCCAATACATTGAGTTTTGCTAAAATTATTGTTACTTCCTTGTCTAACTCCTTTATAGATTGTGAAGGGGTTTGACAACTGTCTATTATATTGTTTAGAGTTGCCCTCTCCTTGGTAATAATGTCTTCAATGTTCTGAACATGCATAATAGGATTCATACAATAACTAAACGGTTTCCTACCATATGCAATGCAACTCTCTGCATTTGTCAAAAAAAATTTCAGAATGCCTAAGTCCCATGCAATAGACTTGCAAACTTCTGATAGTTTCTTCTCCGATTAGTTCTTTTTTGCCTTCTCTTCTGCAATCTTTAACAAATTTTCATAATATCCATCAAATTCATCAAGTGTTATTTTTAGATTTTCAATGTCATCTTTGTGCTGGAAAACAATAGGTACTGGAAATAATTTTTTCACAGTATCAATTTCCCTGGTAATTACTTTAGCCTTTTTATCACCTTTCTATTTCGATCTTTCTTTGACTTTAGTTAGTGCAGTAAAAGATAATTTTACTAGCTCATCTTCATCCATGTAGTCAACATTAACTTCTATTTTTTTTTATCTTTGCTTGCCAACAATGATATGGAAGATGTGTTTACCTCTTTCTGTTCTTCCTCTTTATGTTCTTCCTTCTTCTCTTCTTCCTCTTTATGGTCTTCTTCATCTTTCTGCTCTACTTCCTCTTTCTGCTCTGCTTCATTTGAAATAGTGTTGTCCACATTCCCTACAAATGGGTCCTTTTCATTATGTGATGTATCAAGTGTCACAGGCACACCAGAAACATAGAAATCTGGTTGTGAATCAGCTTTTCTCTTCTTAGCATTTTCCTCAGCTGTCTTTGAGCTTTCTCCCATTCCTAATGGTGTAGGTGAAGTGGTTTTAGGAGGTGGAGGCTTCTCAGGAGTAGTGTTCATCAATATTTTCTCTAGTGCTTTCTGAGTTTCCTCGGTGACTTCATCATATTTTCTTGCCATGATTTTCAGTAGTCTTACTTTAGTCCTCAACAAAGGTTTCCATTCCTTGAATATTCTCTCTTTTTCTTGTAAAGATATCATAGGAAATGTGTTTTCAATTTCCTGATTTTTGATTGTTTCATCTTCAATTTGAGCTAACTGTTTCCTTGTCTCTAATCTCCCATATAGTTCTTCAAGTATGCTTCTCTCAATTTCCATTAGATTCTTTCTAAAAGCCAGTAGGCAATTAACTACAACATCTTTAATTTTTTGTTTTTTAGTCTCATCATACTTGTCATAGTATTTGTCAATTGAAACTAGCTTCCCTTTTTTTATAGTTCTCTTTTCTATCATCTTCAAGTCAGGCTTCCATGCTTGATTACTCTTCTCAGGTTTCTTCTCTTCTCTCACAGTGCTTGGTTCCATAGATGATGTTTTCTTTCTAGATCTGGCATTTACTCTAGGAGTAATGTTTTCATCTTGTGATGTCTATTGTAATGGAGGAGGTGGACTATCTACCATTAGTACTCTAGGAGTGGGAAGGGTTGTAGTACTAGCACTTGCCAAACCAGAAGATCATTGTGCCATTTTCTTTTTCACTTCTTTCAACTCTTCTTCTTTCAATCCTTCCTTAACACCACATTCATGTATAGTGTTATCAATTTTCCTTTTCCTCAGACCTATAGTATGTTCCTCTCTTACCTTAGCTGATGTATCCTCATATGTACCCCATCTTTCTTCTGATGTATCAATCTTAGATGCAAGAACATGTTCAACATGCATGGTCAATAACTCTGAAATTACTTCATATCCCATTGGATAATACCATTTCTTCCTAGGAGTGACTGCCTCAAAGCATACACAATCAATTTCAACCATGAAATAGATTGTATCATTGTATTTTGCAACAATATCTTCATGTAATCTGTATCAAGTTATCATTTTCCTCTAAAGAATCTTAATCATACCAAACAATTCCCCATCAACACATGTAATGTTCTATTTTCCTCTAAAGAATCTTAATCATACCAAACAATTCCCCATCAACACATGTAATGTTCTATCTTCTGTAGCTCTGTGAAATCTAAATACTAATAGGTATCCCTTTTATCCAACTACTAGAGTGCATGCCAGGAAAATTTTGTTCAATGTGTATAAAAATATGCATCAATAGTGAGCCAAATCTAAAGATCTTCGATCTGTCTTTCTTTATCAATTTAACATTCTCCAGAAATTGTTGTGCCAATAATTTGCATAGGTTATATTTAAAATTTTCTTTCACCATTCTCCATGCCATCATAATGACTCCTGCAAATACCGAATTAGGTCTACTATTGTAGTATAATTTGTAGCCAAGTATCATAGAGATTAATCTCACATCTTGATGAAAGATGTCATTTACTGTCATTGCTCACATGTCCCATTTTGAGTGAGTTAGGGTTTTGACTTCTTTCATCACATGTTTTTCTGCAACAAGAATGATTCCAGTGTTGTCCAATCCAGTAATCTCATGAATTATATCACTACAGATATTCACAGGTTGTTCGCCTATCCAAATGAACTGATCATGTACTCTACTCAACAATATCTTGATCCATTCTATTTCATTGAATTCATACAAATCCAAAATTTTCATTATGCTCAACTGGTCAATGTGTTTGTATTCATCTTTCATAATTCCTTTCTCATTCATATACTCCATCTCAGTGGAAATATCATCAGTACCAAGTATATCATACTTACAATGAATGTAAGCCCTAATATCTTCTACGTGTAATACACCATGAGGGGTTTGATAAAATGCTCCTTTGGGATCTTCTTCACAAGATTTGAATGGATGTTTCTTGAATTTATACCTAGGTAGATCTATGACATCATAAATAATAGGTGCATCCATAGCTAGATGATGTAAATACCTCTATTGCACTGAATTCAAAGTTTTTTCTTCAATCAATCATGCACAGAAATTGTAAAATAGACTGAGTTCCTTCGCTCTCTTGTCTCCTTAGATATCTCTTGTCAAATGGTAAGGAAATAGATCATCTTGTGATGCTTTATATAAGTTTAAGTTAGAAGGGTTTATTTTACTCAATTGATGCAGGAGCATCTTGGGTCTTTGGCAATCCTACTCAACCAAAAATATGTTTACTTCATTCCTTAGTATGTTCTCTGTTGCTCGGCATATTTGTTCTCTATTGCTTGACATGCTTGCCAAATAGCTTGGTCATGCTTGTGTTCTAATGCTCAGCTCTTCTTTGGCCAAGGTGTTATGTTGCTTGGTTGTGCCTGTGCCGAGTTGGTTTATTTAGGAATTGGAGTTGGTGGCTGACTTCTTCATTTAATTTTCATAGTGGTATTTATTTGAGATTTATCTTGGGATCCAACCTAAATCTGGGTCTCTCCTTTGTATTTGAATGCCAACCTCTTTGGTGGGCTCTTGTATATATTCTATTGTATGTTCTTAGTTTGGTAGCAAGTCTTAGAGCAAGAAGGAAAATGTTAAGATATTAAAGATTTGAGATCTCTGTTGTTAGAAGATCGAATTGTAATACATTTCTTTGTATATGGCCATAACCAGGAAGGCCTTACAGCCTGGCATGTATTGATTTTAATGATTTAATAATAAAATATCTTTGTGTTTCTCTCTCTCACTGTGTTATTGTGTTCATTCCACATTGTATCTACAAGTTGGATGGTTTTGGGTGTGCCCTAGGCCCCGTCTCCTTCCTCTCTTGCATCATCAATACTGTCTAGTCGGCTGTAAATCTTGTGATCACAATATATGCATCGATTGATGTTGCGCTCTTAGATGCATACTGCATTATGTCAGCCATGTTCATACCTAAGCTTGCTTGAGCTCAATCTACAAAATTTGAGGCTGGATATACTTTGATATCTGTATACAATGCTCACCCTAAGGCCATGATCGGCCAATTAGGTAAATTTTTCTTTGCTTCCATCATGAAAATATGCAGTAGCATATATTATCTCTCCCTAAACTAGTGTCTCACTGGTTTCTTTGATCTTCCAAATTTTACCACTATTTTTATCTTCTACTTTCATAAAACAACTGTCAAAATCATTCTTCAAATCTGCAACACTCTTGCCAATATCACTTCCACTCTTATGTGAATTCATAGGAGGTGGTACTCTTATGTGGTTTACTCCCTTATACCTGGAAAACTTTGCTATATGTCCTAGATTATTGCATTTGTAACATAAAGGAGGTCTTCTTTCCTAATTTACTTGCAGCTTACAATACTTCATAATGTGTCCAAGATTATGGCATTTATAGCATATAGGTTTTCTTCCATTGTCTTGTTTATATCCATGTTGATTAGGTTTCCTGGATTCTTCTTTCTTGTGCCCATATCCATTGCAATTAAAATAATAACTAGAAAAGGTTTTAAAAGGGGTATTACATCTATAATCTCTCTTCATGTGTCCAAATTTGTTACAACCAAAGCATCTACCTTTGAAGGGTCTAATCTGCTCTCTAGGTTCTTTAATAGTAGGTTTTTCAGTATCAATCTTCTCATCAGATTTCTCTTCCTAATTCTTTGAGCATTCAACTTCATTGAAGCCAATACCAATAATATCACCTTTAGGTTTGTGTTTGTCTCTTTGTTCATCGATCAAATCACTGCTGGTGTGAAGTTTATCAATGTGTTTTTTTTCTTCAACAAGTTCACCTTTTATGATCTGATTGTATTTCTCCAGTTCCAGATACTTGTTCTTATAGTTGTCATCCTCATTCTTCATTTGATCTAATGCACTTTTTAGAGATTATTCAACTTTCTTCGTAGTATCCTTTTGTATATAAATTTCTTTAGTCATAGCCTCATTCTCAAGTTTTAGGGTTTCATTTTCTTCTTTAAGTTGCTTTATCTGATCTGAATTATCTTCATCTGAATCCTCTTTTATCTAAACCATAAGATCTTTTCTTTGACTTCTGGAATGTTCAAGTTGTTCCTTGAGTTTCTTTATAAATTTATTAGCTCTTCAAATGTTGAATCTCAATTCTCCATTATCTGCTTTTTCTTTTTCAAGGTCTTCAAGTGTAGCATCAAGTTTTCTTGCAAACTATCCAAATCCATTCTGATCTCCCTTAAGTTGTTAGACTTTCTCTCCAAGGTCCAAAAGCTCTGCTACCAATTGTTAGGATTGGATAATATTGACAAGGGGTTGAATCAATATTACTAAACTTAATTAAATTCTTCAACCAATTAAACATTAACCATAATCTTGCAAAAATGAAAAGAACATAAGAAGATAGCACATAACTCATAACACTATTATTTGTTGTCGAGGAAACCCTGGCCAAGGGAAAACCCTGGTGGGGATAATACCCACAAGCATACACTAAATTATAGTGTCCCTGTTAGGAGACCTAGCCCTGTTAGGAGCTAAATATTACATAGTACATTTCCTTGTTAAATGAATTACAACCCTGTTAAAGGCATACAACACCCTGTTAGGGGCCAACTGAGCATACAGCTCTACAATAAAATTATGTTACAAAATCTTCTCAGTAAAGAACAATAACATGCATCTCTAATGCTTAGATAGTTCTTGTTTATAGATCATTAATGATCATTTTCATCCTCTTCTCTTTCATTCACATCTATATCATCTCATATCATCAATCCATATATACTACTTCCACAAAAATATCTTACATATATATCTTTCTCTTTCACCAATTTAGCTCTCAATGCAAATATTACATAGTCAGCTTTCAATACAAAATACATTTAATAAGGTACATATCATATGTATAGTATTCTCTCTTACATAATCAAATTATAGGTTATCATCAGCCATAATCCAACTCCAATTGCTAGGATTCCATTTCATACTCCCTTAATCATCGCTACTATCCAACTGCTTTGTATCACTGTACTGCTATAGTCTGTCTATCTTCAATTATCTCTAACTTGTTGTAGACATTAACAAAAAAAAATTGATCTTAGGTCGAGGTCACACATACCCCATATTTTCTTCCTCTAAGCTTGCATTCCATAACTCATCGATATCGATCTTCAATACCAAAAAAGCTTTTGTATCTCTGCTTCAGTACTTAGTTAATTTCTAAGTTAGAAAAACTTAACTTTATAGGAATCGATCTGTAAACTAGATGTGTTACCATAAATGAAAACCAAAAATTGAATCACTTTACACAAAATTGATCACTTTCCAACACCAGTTGCAACTAGACTTATTCCACATAGCATTTTGCTGAGCCAACGACACTTTCATCTATAATAGAATAATCAGGCTTAATGGGGATGTTTGCTTCTGGCTATCAAAGGTAGCCATGACCTCGATCAATAAATTGGGATGTTGGTTCATCCAATTCCATAAGAAAACTTATACCTTCTTGTATGGATATAACATGAATCCCTTTCTTCTTCCTAGACACTGTAGTGACCGCGTCATCTTGCTTGAGTTTTGTTGAAAAATATTGAAGTTCAACATTGTGTTTTCCATTAAGAAGATTGAAATAATAGGATTCCCATTCACATACAGGGACTACACATGTAATATAACTATCTCCAAAGATGCAGAAACTAAGTTGAATAGCCTCCACTTAGAGAATTTTTATCTGCCTCGATATGATTTTGACCCCTGGTTAAAAACCTTGAGGATTTTTGGGCCGACTGCTAGGATAATTTTGAATTCCTCTTGTGTTAGTACCACTATCTTATAGAAAATAAGATGGAGGAATTTGTACTCTACACATTTCCCAAGAAATATGTCAATCATATAGTGGTCTTTAATCCCATCTTCAACCAAGACAAGGTCGTAGACAATGCACTCCCAAAGATCAATTGGGATGTCAATGATGTTAGAATAACTGAGAGTGGGGGGTGGATTAGTGGCCTCAAAAATTAATCCAATAAATCAACCCAAAAATTTATACCACACATATAAAACTCTAGTTATCTTCAGTCCTACAAGATGTATGCCTCTAAATAATCTTATCAAATAACTACTGCTCGAAATATATTGTTTATCCCTTTTCTTAAGCTTTACCTAATAGCAGTCTAGTCTTTACCGAAATACAATAAATAACTTAGTGGTTACCGATCAATCCTATTTTAGTAATGTGTAAAGAAAAAATTTAAATAAATGAACCATATACACATTTGACACATATTTTTATTGTGAACACCATGTTAGGGGAGAAACCACTTATGACCAGTAACCCAAAAATTTCACTTTTCTAAAGTGAGCTCGGTGAAGAGCAAACCCTATTAAAGGTTACAAACACATTGTTAAGTGAAACCTTGTTATAGGATTTAAAACCAATAGTTTATCAATTGATATCTGGAATTCACTATGATATCTTCATGAAAAACCTTTTAATACTCCTTGGGATGTATCTCAATATATAAAGGATTGTTAAATCCTACTCTGTTAAGAGATTTTCTGAATCAATGGTTAAACTGAATTAGTATATGATATGTTCATAAATACAAATTAATCTTGAAAATGATCAGATCTATTGTAAGCTCATAATGCCTTTCTGATCAATGTTTCTCTTATGTTCCTTTTCTCCACTTCTTTCTGCTTAGTGAATGTTGTTTCTTCTCTGTTGCTCGGTGTCCATAGAAATCTTTAGCTCTATTCCTCAACTTATATGATCAGGTCTGTATAAAGACTTCTTATCTTCATAAAAATTCTCTTTAGCATCCTCTTCTATTTCCCATAATTCAAAATAAATTATCTTGTCTATTTTATAGACATGATTACATCATTTCTAAGTCCTATTATTGTTGGAGATTTGATTATGAGAGTTGATTGTTTTTTTGTTTGTCATTGATGACAACATATAATACACAGTAGTAATTCTGTATAAACTTATCTAAATGATGACATGAAGACTTGCGTGGATAGATATATGTTGTTGACATTTTTATCATGTTATGTTCATTAAAGCAGACCCAAATATGATGTTTCAGTAAAGTTATGCAATTCTGTTATTAGCAGTTACAGTTCTGGAAGCATAACGGTTTAGGGCTGATGTATATAACATGTTTCATGAGTTGCACCTATCTTCAAGATATGTGTGTGTATATTCATGTTTATTTATGAGTTGATGATATAAATCCAAAGGCACCAAACGTGTTTCAAGATGATTGCAAAGTTATGGTTAATTTGGTGAGGCTGACTCAGTGAAGCGTCGCGTTTGTTCAACATTGACTTACGCAGATTTAATATTGTTTGCATGCTTAGTTAAGCTGACTAAGATATTGATGAAGTGTTTCTAAGAGCCAAAATGACCTTCTAATTTGGATAAGATACTTATAGTAGTTCAATTGTGATACGCTAAGTGTGAATGATATGAAAAGTGAAGAAAGATGTACAGAGCAGATTATCAGAGTTGGTTCATTCATCAAGGGTCTATGTGAAGAAGAAGTAAAAGATTGTAATACACTGGAATTAATTAAGACAGCAGGTCTACTCTACAGTTCATCATCAGATATAGTGCATATCTTTTATTCAGAAGGTTGTAGCCTTCACCATCAAGTAGTGAGCTTTTGGACAGTGAGTCCACCACCCCTAACAGGGTTATTGTAAAAGACTCCTAACAGGGTCCGACCCTTAACCAGGTCACTATACTTATTACATTGTATTGTACAACTCCTAATAGGGTTGAAATATCTTCTAATAGGGATTACTACAAACAAGTATAGTTTATTGTGGGTGCTAATTCCCACCAGGGATTTTACCATTTGGTTTCTCCGTAATCAAATTATGTGTTGAGTACTATGTTATCTGATTATGCATTTACTTTGTTGTATACTAAAGTTAAAGAAGTAAAAATGACTAAATTAATTGATTGCTGATTCACCCCCCCCCCCC
>MU223776.1:10648421-10663052 GCA_018584345.1 Thuja plicata
TGTTGAAGATGCTTGTAATGATTCTGATTGGAAGAATGCAATGAAAGAAGAATTAGATCAGATAATCAGAAATGACACATGGGAATCGGTCCCCAGACCTAGTGACAAAAATGTGATTGGAACAAAGAGGGTATTCAGAAACAAGATGAATAAAGATGGTACAGTAGTTAGAAACAAAGCAAGATTGGTATGCAAGGGATATGCACAGAGAGAAGGAATAGACTACACTGATACATTTGCCCCTATGAGCAGACTGGAAGCCATAAAGTTTTTCTTGGCATATGCAACAGTCAAAGACTTTAAAGTATATCAAATGGATGTAAAATCAGCTTTTCTGAATGGTGATTTGAATGAAGAAGTCTACATTGAACAACCTGAAGGAATTAGTCTTTCAGATGAACCAAACATGGTATGAAAATTAAAGAAGGCACTCTATGGGTCTTAAACAAGCCCTAAGATCTTGGTATGAGAGACTTGATGGTTATCTCACCAAGATTGGATTCAAGAAAGGAGCAACAGATTATAACCTATTCACAAGAGAAACACCTGATGGATTATTGTTAGTTGCTATATTTGTTGATGAAATTATCTTTGGGGGTAATGATAAGCTTAGTAAAGAATTTGCAAAAGAAATTCAGAATGAATTTGAAATGAGTATGATTGGTCCTATAAAATACTTTTTGGGATTAAATGTAAAGCAAACAGATAAAGGTATATTCATTAATCAGTCTAAATATGTGAAGGAAATACTGAAGACCTTTCAGATGGATGATTGTAAGCCAGTATGCACTCCCATGATAACAGGAAGCAAGCTTTCAAAAGATGATGACTCCACAATAGTTGATAAGAAATTGTACAAATCTATGATTGGTAAACTCATTTATCTAACTCAATCTAGACCTGACATTTCTAATGAAGTTGGTATTGTTGGAAGATTTGTAGCTGAACCCAAGCAAAATCACTTAATGGTAGTAAAAAAGATATTTAGATATCTAAAGGGAACTATAGACTATGGCTTATGGTATCCTAAATTAGAGAATGTAAAGATTCATGTTTATACAGATGTAGATTGGGCAGGTTGTATTGATGATAGAAAGAGAACTTTAGGAGGAGTAGTATTCCTTAGAGACAGGTTGGTTTCTTAGATAAGCAAGAAGCAAAACTGTATTTCTCAGTCAATAGCATAAGCTGAATATGTTACAGTAGTACTGAATTGTTCAACTATGGTTTGGATCAAGTAGATGGTTAAAGACTTTGGCATTCAGGTTGATTATCCTATTGTCATTCATTGTGATAATAATAGTACTATCAACATGTCTAAGAACCCTGTCATGCACGTAAAGACAAAACACATAGAGATCAAGTATCATTTCTTAAGAGAGAAGGTTGCAGACAAAGAAGTGAAATTGGAATATGTGAGCACCAAAGAACAGTTGGCAGATATTTTCACAAAGCCCTTATCAAAGGATACTTTTGAGTATCTCAGGGAGAAGTTGGGAGTAATCCCCTCTCCTAAGTCTGTTTAGAAGAAGTAACAAAGACATCAGTCATTAAGTGACTGATGAATGGTCGACTACTCTACTTCTAGAGTAGTACTTGTGCCTAGAGGACTATGGAACCCTTTTCCATTGATTTCAAAGGGGGAGTATTTAGAAAGGAGGATTATGTACTAAGGGGGAGCATATACTCTGGGGGAGTATATAGATAGAACAAAAACTCAGACAGAGGAACTGCAGAAGTTTAGAGGAATCTTTGATGAGGATATTGAGAAGATTGTAAAAGAAAGAGGACACCAAGAATAGAGGATGTTTTTGATATCATATGTTTCCATCAATGTCAAAGGGGGAGATTGTTGGAGATTTGATTCTGAGAGTTGATTGTTTGTATGTTTGTCATTGATGACAACATATAATACACAGTAGTAATTCTGTATGAACTTATCTAAATGATGACATGAAGACTTGCATAGATAGATACATGTTGTTGACATGTTTATTATGTTATGTTCATACACACAGACCCAGATATGATGTTTCAGTAAATTTATGCAATTTTGTTATTAACAGTTACAGTTCTGGAAGTATAACAGTTTAGGGCCGACGTATATAACATGTTTCATGAGTTGCACCTATCTTTAGGATATGCGTGTGTATATTCATGTTTAGTTATGATTTGATGATATAAATCCAAAGGTGCCAAACGTGTTTCAAGATGATTGCAAAGTTATGGTTAATTTGGTGAGGCCGACTTAGTGAAGCATCGCGTCTGTTCAGCATTGCCTTGCATGGACTTAATATTGTTTGCATGCTTAGTTAAGTCAACTAAGATATTGATGAAGTGTTTCTAAGAGCTGACATAACCTTCTAATTTGGAGAACATACTTATAGTAGTTCAATTGTGATATGCTAAGTGTGAATGATATGAAAAGTGAAGAAAGATGTACAAAGCAGATTATCAGAGTTGGTTCATTCATCAAGGGTCTATGTGAAGAAGAAGTAAAAGATTGTAATACACTGGAACTGGTCAAGGCAGAAGGTCTACTCTACAGTTCATCATCAGATATAGTGCATATCTATTATTCAGAAGGTTGTAGCCTTCACCATCAAGCAGTGAGCTTTTGGACAGTGAGTCCACCACCCCTAATAGGGTTATTTGTAAAAGACTCCTAACAGGGTTCGACCCTTAACCAGGTCACTATAATTATTGCATTGTATTGTACAACTCCTAATAGAGTTGAAATATCTTCTAACAGGGATTACTACAAACAAGTATAGTTTATTGTGGGTGCTAATTCCCACTGGGGTTTTTACCATTTGGTTTCCCCGTAATCAAATTATGTGGAGTACTGTGTTATCTGATTATGCATTTACTTTTTTGTATACTAAAGTTAAAGAAGTAAAAAGGACTGAAGTAACTGATAACTAATTCACCCCCCCCCCTCTCAGGTATCCTTTGGGACTATTCTAACAATTCTTTCTTGTTCTTGACGTGATCCACAAATATCACCATTCTTTCTTTAAAGCTTGCTTTAGTTTTATCCTACAGATTTCTTCTTGATAACTGGAATAAAAATAGCTTTAATCTCTAGCTTATCTTTAGCTTTTAACTGGATGATGAAAAAAATGTAATCAAATAGTTAACTCCATATTTATCTCTTGTCAGTTGAGTCTTTTGTCATTTTTGAACTTTAATTCTGATCGGTGTTTAACTCTTTGTTTTCTCGGTCTTGACTTCAGTTGTCCTGGGGCATCTCTATCTGTCAGGGTTGTCTGTCCATCGGGTAACACTATGAATTTTAGCTCTCCTCAGGTATCACTTTGGTTTTTCTTGGTAATGCTTGCTCAGGTATCTTTCTTGAGTATTATTGTGACTCTTCTTGGGGTTCTCTATCCGTTGGTGTGAACTGTCTATCGGTGTTTGTTTTCACTTGGTGTATACTGAAATTTTATGCATTACTAATAACATAACCTTTATCTCTTTAGTTCTTTGAATTCATTGACAATATGTATATGACCAATCAGATTATATCAAGTTGACATCAATGACAATACAATACATTAGTTGATT
This sequence comes from Thuja plicata, assembly GCA_018584345.1. Taxonomy (NCBI): domain Eukaryota; kingdom Viridiplantae; phylum Streptophyta; class Pinopsida; order Cupressales; family Cupressaceae; genus Thuja; species Thuja plicata. Next base: position 10,651,989 of record MU223776.1, read on the forward strand.
TAATGTCTTGCATTAACTTTCTGCAGCTCGATGGTCATCAACTTAAAATCTTCAAACATTCAATCAGTTATAGTTCATCAATCTCTCTCGTTGGCATTGATGGAAAAATACTACATACTACTAATAGAATATGAAATATATTAGTAGTGTATGCACCCTAAAATGATCACCTAGACTATGGGCCCCCCATTCTTCAATTTATCAAATGACGGAATCAATTTATCAAATTCTTAAATTGAAATACTTTGCAGCATTTTCAATTCAAATCAATTTCCTTGATCAAATTGTAATTAATGCAATTATTTCAATATTTCGTAAGGTTTGATTATTTCATCAATAATCTTATTTAATTAAAAGAAAATATCCCTTTTAATTAAATAAAATAATCTTATTTAATTAAAAGAAAATCTCTCTTTTAATTAAATAATCTTATCTTATTTAATTAAAATCTCTCTTTTAATTAAATAATATTATCTTACGTAATTAAAATATCTCTTTTAACTAAATAAAATAATCTTATTTAATTAAAAGAAAATCCCTCTTTTAATTAAATAAATAAAATCTCCACTTAAATCCCTCTTTGTGATGAAAAAAAAGAAATAAATCAAATAAAAATGTTTTTTTCTCTACACATATTCCTAAGTGGTGGGCTTTTTCCTCTTACTTTCCTTTTTAGGTATTTATCCCACATTTCTCTTGTGGATGCATTCCTCTCCATGCTTTCCTTTATAAGTGCCCTCTCCTTCTCATTTTAGATATCAAATTTTCATGCTATTGTTATGCTGCAGGTTTGGAGAGCAATTTTGGAGGAGAGTTTGTGCATTTGAGCTTGAACCATGCAACTTCTCTTCTTCTTGTCTTCTTCTCTCATGCATCCATGGAAACCCATTTTGATTAGATTCACATTTCCTTTCATAGATTAAGCTTGCACATTTCCTTTCATAGATTGATCTTGCATACTTTCCTTTAATAGATTAATTTACTTCCATACATTGTTGTCATATAGGATAGTTTTCATTCTCATTTGCAATGCATATTTGATTATCATGGAGACTAGCATTCTTTCTTTTCCTCTTTAAATCTCTCATTTCATGGTGTACTTGCATGGGCATAACTAGGTCTAAACTGAGGGCCTTCATCACAAACCCTTGCACTCCATGAATAGGGAGCTATGAGTCATCATTTGAGACCTCATTCTTGAGAAATATCAAATATAATGACTCATAGAGTTGTGTCAAGAATTTAGCACACATTTTTGGCACCCACCGTGGGATAGAAAATTAATTTTGGCCTCATTTCGTATTTCTTTTGATTAATCTATTTTTCATCCGTACGACTCTGCAGTACAGTTTTGCACAAAATTTCTCACTCACCCGCGCAAAGTTTTGCAATACATTTCATCACGTGGCTGCTAGTATATCCTCATGTAGACTTTGGCATCAGAGAGAAATTTTTATTTCCTATTTTTCTAATTAGCTTTCTGTAGACTCACACGAACTTTCTAGTTCCTCGCAGTCTTTTGGCATTTCTTCATGCAGCCTATATAGAATCTTCATGTGGCCTACGAAGAATCTTCGCACACAACCTTCAGGCATTTCTTCACATGGCCCACAGGGAATCTTCATGCGGCCTGCAAAGAATCTTTGCATAGACTTTGACAGTAGACAGTTTAAAATTTCTAGATTTATCATGTTGTTTTCTAACCACTAATTTTTGTTGTTTGTTGTTTGTTGTTTGCTATTTTTCTGATTTTTATTTATGAAACAACTTAACATGCGATTTTCTAGATGTTGAAAATAAGACTCAAATAAAGACTACTAATGAATCATCTTGCAGGTTTGAAGGCATTATATTTTTCCATTAGTATACTTAAAAGAAAAACATGATCCGCACCATTGGTTTACTCTACACCGACATACATGGCACAACACTATCCGATGCCAAGGTTCCCCGACAAACATTGTTAAGTGTTACCCGATGACAAAAAGGTAAATGATACCCAATGAGTAAAAACAATTCTACCCAATAGTACAACAAAGAGAGGTACCTGATAGATACAGGGAACCCGACGAATAGTTTAGCCAAGGAATGCTGATAGATTGCAAGTTCAAATCGAAAACCAAGAATCGACAGTCAGTTACATCCCGCAAAAAGTGGATCTGACTTTCCACGTCAGATAAATTACTGAATTTGTATTTATAACTTCTTGATTTTCTTTTAAATCCATTATGTGCAGAGGAAGAAATGTAATCATTATTATTTTAAAACATGCAAACTAAAGATTAAGGTCAAGTTGTAAACCTTGGATCTGAGAGTTAATGTTGTAAATCGTGAATTTCAAGAAAGGTCAAATACTTGTATAAATAGGTGCTCAATCTATTGAGAATTGTTTTTGTTCAAAAAAAAGGATAGTAGCCACGAAGAGAAACTAAAGACTAGACAGAGAATTCATGCAGAAGAACACAAACAAATTCAAATCATTTTTCAAGAACAGAATAGAGGCTATCGACAAGTAGAGAAAAGGTATTCATCAATCACTTAAGGTGATATTATTATTGTAAAGGCTTTAATGGATCTGTAAATCAGCAATAGTAGATTACATACAATCAGGTCAACATTTGTACTCATTCTAACAAGTGTAGTATGCTAATGAAATCCTTTCAAGAAAGGTGGGCTTAACCGTCCTATTGTAAATCTCATAACTGAGTGCACACTTAAATTGGTGTTGCTAAAGCTCTTAAAAGAGTATATCTTAACAGGTCTCCACCTTAATACTCTTAATAGGGTAGATCATCAGAAGTGATCAAATTGTAAGCCTTAACCGGCTCCCTTCCATTCTGCAGATAGTGAATTTTTGTGGGTGCCATCCCCACCGCAGTTTTTACTTCCTAACAGGAGTTTTCTGTGATACCATATCTTGTGTTATGTGTTTGTCAATTTCATGAATGTTTCTATGAATGAAAGAAACCTATTAAAGATTGTGAACAAACAATAGACACATAAGAAAGTATAACAGTAATGGTTGGTAAATTAGAATTGAATGATTACTAATGATATATTGTGTAAGGTGATAAAAATTTTAGAGGTACTGATTCACCCCTCCCCTCTCAGTACTACTTCCCATTAATTCCAACAATTGGTATCAAAGCTGAGTATCTTCTTGAAAATCTTAAAGGCTTAAGAGTAAAGATCATACAATGGAGAAGTACAAACTTGATAAGAATATTGAGAACAAAAATCTTGAGATACAGATGTTCTATGAACAATATAAAGAAGAAAAAATCAAGATGAGAGAGTTGTTGGATGAAAGAAAAGGTATGGCTACCTAGAACAATGAAAAAGACTATCAACAAGAAGAAATTCTAGATTTATTTGAAACTTTAGGATCAAATACAAGTAATATATCAGATACATTAGAAGAGAACATCACAAATCTAAAGGATATCAACCTACATCTGACAGAGAAAATAAAGATGCTGCAAATCAGTCAAGAGACCCAGATGGTAAGAATGATTCATTTGATGAGTTTTGCCAGACAAGCTGAAACAAAGAGATAACTTGCTATTGATGATAGAAGGAAGATTTTAGAGAAACTATAGGAAAAGGAAATGGAAATTCAAAGACATGTTGAGCATCACCATGATCTCAAAAATCAGATTATCCTTATGAGTCAAGAAGCAAATAGAATAAATGTGGAACTCATTGAGAGAATATAGATTATCAGTGAACTAAGAGAAGAAAATGAAAAGCTAAAGCATGAGGTTAGAATTTAACAACATCACAATGAGATTATCAGAAAGGCTGAAGAAAGCAATAAAATAATGGATGACTTTCTTGAAGGAGAACGAAGAGTCAACAACAACAACGGTATAGGCTTTACCAAAAATGGAGAATCATCAAATCCAAAGAATTTCTACAAAAATCCAAGACCAAGGAAGCTAACATGAAAGCACTGTGGAAAGCAAGTGCACACATCAAATGCATGCAAAGGTAAAATAAAAGGTACTCCTAAATCTAAACCTACATCTTCATTCATAGGATTTTGTTATAAATGTAACAAGAAAGGACATAAGGCTTATGAATGCAAGAGAAAGATAGAAAAGCAAAAGAAGGAAACCTACATGGACAAATACTATCCTACATGAAAGATGAATGGGCACACATCTGAAGAATGCTGGAAAAAGAAAAGGCAAGCATGGAAGCCAAAGGGTAAAGAAGTTCCTTATCAGCCAAAGAGAATCGATAATCAATATGTATGGGATTAAAACACTTGGACAAACTGTACATGTGGTAGATATGGTCACATTGCTGCAAACTACATGAGAGCATGGACCAAAAGGTCTAGAGGCTGGTTAAACCCCAGATTTGCATGCTTACACTGTCATAAAATTGGTCATCTCCAGAAAGATTGTAAAGATAGATTGACAGAAATAAGCACATATCCCAATGGCAATACTATTGAAGATACCCGGAGGGCAAGAGACAAAATGTGGATAAAAGCTTCAAGCAATGATGAAGCTGGACCAAGTAATGCAAATGGTGACACCCCATCCTATGGATCCGGTGACACCACTAACCCCACTTGAACTAAACAAGTAAGTATGGAACTGCACTATACCAAGCTATATTTTGCATCAGTTCCATTATATAAATTGATAGATAATCAAAATGTGCATGAACCTAAGATGCATACTACTTTACTTGTTACTAATCTAAGAATGCAACACCGTCGGTAAACACTTACCAAAAATCATTGGTAAACACAATAATGAGTTGTTTACGCTTACTAGGAATCGTCAGTCCTCTAAGTAAATATGGTAAACTACCAATATAACTCGACGACCATTGGTAAAAAGGCAAAGTTCAGAAGTAGTTATGAAAGAACACCGATATCTGTCGATAAAATCAAAGTGGTTAAACAAACTACCTGAAGCATCATATCTTCATCGATGATGATTGGAAACATTCTCCTAACGAAACCCATCTTCTCATCCCGACGAGTTGTTGAGAATTTATTGCAAGGACTTAGGTCAAAAAGTCTATAAATAGTCAATGGGACAACTTCATTTTTTACTCATGATTTGAAGAGAAAGCAGAGCGACATCAAAGCAATTAAAGAGCAGAGAGAAAAAGTTTCTATAGATCGATTCAGCACACAAAGAATAGATTCCTCATCACCATTGTGAATCAAAGTAAGTACCAAAGACACCGAAAGATCTATGTTACTATTTTGTCAATAAAATCCCTAATTTCAAGAAAAACCTAAGTACTTGAACAACAATGGCAACCACATCCAGAACTGCTAAGTTCAAGAATGAAAAGAAGAATGTGGTGAAACTAATCAAGAATAGTACATGTGTAGAACTTAAATATAAGATCTATCCATAAATTGCATCGAAACCTGATGAAGCTGGCATATTTTCAAAAATCCCACCTAGGGTTTTGCTCATAGAAGACATTAGGTCTTACATTCAATGCAAGATCGCAGAAATGGGTGATCTAGAAATGGATTAAGCTTATAAGAAGCTATGTGATGCCAAAGGAAAAATAGAAGAACACAAGCACTTTGAGGTCAAAGGGTTAACCAATGCCATACATTTCCTAAGGGAATTCAAGATAGAATGGATTAAGTTAGTCTTGAGCAGGATGCATGACAACAAACTATGGCTAGACCAACCCAAGAAAATAACAAAGGATGTTCTTCATGCTGTCACTTGTTATTTGATAACTGAAAAGCCTAGGGCACATAAGAATCCATCCATGAAAGAAGTTACAAAACTCACCAATGCAAAAGGAGACAACATAGGTCTCAAAGTAAACACAATCACCAACGAAGAGTTAAAATTTGGTGCATGTGTTATTGGTTACAAACTTTTTCAGGCTAGCAGAATGAACAACACTTCTGCAACAGCAGTAAGCATAGCTGACAAGATTGTAACAAAGGGAATTTACATGGATCTGTATGAGATCCTACTAAAACAACTTGATGAAAATATGATCAAAATGTTAGAATACTTCAGAGATAACTGAGAGGGGGGGGGGTGAATCAGTTATCTGCAAATTTAAGTCTTTGATTATACTTATTAATCCAGATTGATAAAAAGTAAATGTACATACAGATAACACTTTACACAACACATCAATTTGGTTATGGGGAAACCAAATGGAAAAAACCCCGGTGAGAATTAATACCCACAAAGAACTATACTGTTTATAGTGATCCCTGTTAAAAGATCTTCCAACCCTATTAGGAGTTGTACATTACAATGTAGTAGTATAGTGACCTGGTTAAGGGTCGGACCCTGTTAGGAGTCTTTTACATATAACCCTGTTAGGGGTGGTGGACTCACTATCCAAGGACTCACTGTCCAAGTGGTGAAGGCTACAACCTTCTATTTATTTGATACACACTATATCAACAAGATGAACTGCAGTTTGTGACACTGCTTGTCTGATCAGTTCCTTTTATGCGGAAATGCTTTAACCTCTTGTAAAAAAATATAACAATATAATCTATATTCTAAATGCTTCAACATAAAAATCTATATTATCAACATATGATAAATATAGCTCTGCTATATCAACACTCTGCTCTGCTTGTCAATCTCTGGTTTTTGCAACTCTTCCTATCACAAATGACCTTCTATAAATACATACACCAAGTATGAGATCATGGGACCTATAGGAGAACTCTTCTTAACATCCTTTTCAGCTCTACTAAGCACACAAGAATAATTACAACCACGCAAGTCAATGCTGAATAGACGCGTCGCTTCACTAAGTCGGCTTCACCAAATTAATCATAACTTTGCAATCTTCTTGAAATATTTTTGGCGCATTTAGATTAATATCAAAAACTCATAACTAATAATGAATATACACACGCATATCCTGAAGATAGGCACAACTCAATCAACACGTTGCATACGTTGGCCTTAAACCATTATTCCTCCAGAACTGTAACCATTAATAACAGAATTACATATCTTTACTGAAACTTTATATCTGGGTCTACGTGTATGAACATAGCATAGTAAACATGTAAAAAACATGTATCTATCCATGCTGGTCTTCATGTCATCATATTGATAAGTACATATAGAAGTACTACTGTGTATTATATATTGTCATCAATGACAAACATACTATCAATCAACTGTTCAAAATCAAATCTCCAACAATCTCCCCCTTTGGCATTGATGGCAAAATATGATATAAAAACAACTTCTGTTCATGGTGTCTTCTTTCTAATACAATCTTCTCAATATCCTCAACAAAGATTCATCTATATTGCTGCAGTTTCATGTACTGTGTATTCTCTGAATACTCCCCCATTGTCATACTTCCCTATTGTGTGCCTTTACTCCCCCATAGTATAAGTTCCTTGTATGTGTTCCTTGTTTGTCTTTTTTTTATTGGTATATACTCCCCCATTGACATCAATGGAAAAAGGGTGCCATAAACTATTCTGCACAGGTACTACTCCAGAAGTAGAGTAGTCAACCATTCATCAGTCACACAAGACTGATGTAATTGCTACTTTTTCTAATCAGACTTAGGAGAGGGAATGACTCCCAAATTCTCCCTTAGATACTCAAAAGTATCCTTTGCTAAAGGCTTCGTAAAAATGTCTGCTAACTAATCTTTTGTGTTTACATAATCCAATGTCACTTCCTTGTCTGCAACTTTTTCTCTCAGAAAGTGATACTTGATCTCTATGTGTTTTGTCTTGGTGTGCATTACAAGGTTCTTAGACATGTTAATAGTATTGGTGTTGTCACAGTGAATAACAACAAGATAGTCAACCTGAATACCAAAGTCTTTAACCATCTATTTGATCCAAACAATTATTGTACAATTCAGTGCTGCTACAACATATTCTACCTATGCTGTTGACTAAAAAATATAGTTTTGCTTCTTACTTGTCCAAGATACCAAATTTTCTCCAAGTAATACTGCTCCTCCTAATGTGCTCTTCCTATCATCAATACAACCTACCCAATCCGCATCAGTATACACATGAAGTTGTGTATTCTCTGATTTAGGATACCATAAACCATAGTCTATAGTTCCCTTAAGATATCTGAATATCCTCTTGATTGCCATTAAGTGATTATGGTTGGGTTCGGCTGAAAATCTTCCAACAATGCCAACTACATTAGATATGTCAGGTCTTGATTGAGTTAGATAAATAAGCTTTCCAATCATAGATTTATACAATGTTTTATCAACTGTTGTGGAGTCATCATCTTTTGAAAGTTTACTTCTTGTGATCATAGGAGTGCATACTGGCTTGCAATCCTCCATCTTGAAGGTTTTCAATATTTCCTTTACATATTTTGACTGATTAATGAATATTACTTTGTCTATCTATTTTACATTTAATCCCAAAAAGTATTTTATAAGACCAATCATACTCATTTCAAATTCATTCTGCATTTCTTTTGCAAATGTTATACTAAGCTTGTCATTACCTACAAATATAATGTCATCAACAAATATGGAAACTAATAGTAATCCATCAGGTGTTTCTCTTATGAACAAGTTGCAATCTGTTGCTCCTTTCTTGAATCCAATCTTGGTGAGATAACCATCTAATCTTTCATACCATGCTCTTGGGGCCTGTTTAAGTCCATAAAGTGCTTTCTTTAGTCTGCATACCATGTCAAGTCTATCTTAAAGGTTAAATCCTTCAGGCTATTCTATGTAGACTTCTTCTTTTAAGTCACCATTCAAAAAGGTTGATTTGACATCCATTTGATAAAATTTAAAGTATTTTAATGTTGCATATGCCAAAAATAATTTTATGGCTTCCAATATGCTCACAGGGGCAAATGTATCAGTGTAGTCTATTCCTTCTCTCTGTGCATATCCTTTACATACTAATCTTTCTTTGTTTCTTATTACTATACCTTCTTCATTCATTTTGTTTCTGAAAATCCATTTTGTTCCAATTACATTTTTATCACTTTGTCTAGGAACCAATTCCCATGTGTCATTCTTGATTATCTGATCTAGTTCTTCTTTCATTGCATTTTTCCAGTCAGAATCATTACAAGCATCTTCAACACTTAAAAGTTCAATCTGTGAAAGTAAACATACCTCTTCATCCACTGTTTGATTCTTTGCTTTTGATCTGGTCAGAACACTGCTTCTCTAATGTCTAATGATATCATTTTTAGAGTGGTATCTGGATGTAAATTTAGGAACCTTAGGTTTGATTTCTTCCTCTATAATTTGTTGTTCTTCATTTCTTGAATCAGGGTCATTGCATGAGACATCAATGCAATCAAACATTTCTTCAATCATAGTATCTTTACTGTTAGGTCTGGGTTCTTCTTCAATCAAAGGTGCATAATCATAATACCTTTCTTGGACCATAAAATTCTCATCAATATTAACATGTGTGCTTTCAATTATCTTCTTTGATCTCAAGTTAAAACATCTGTAAGCTTTTCTTTTTGTAGAGTAACCGAGAAAAATCCATTCATCACTTCTAGCATCAAACTTGCCAATATTGTCATCTCTCTTGATGTAGCACTTGCTACCAAATATTCTGAAGTATTTTACTATAGGTACATTACCAAACCATATTTCATAGGGTTTCTTGTCCATGCCTGGTCTCAATTGAGTTATATTGATGGTATACACTGCTGTGTTCACTGCATCTCTCCAATAGGTGTGTGCCACTTTTCCTTCAATCATCATGGTGCGTGCTGTATCCAGTATAATCCTATTCCTCCTTTTTGCAATTCCATTTTGATGAGGTGTTCTAGGGGCACTCAACTTCCTTTTTATTCCATGTTCTTCACAGTAGTCATAAAAATGGTCAGAGGTGAATTCTCCTCCTCTTTCTGATCTTAAACATTTCAGTTTTAGTCCAGATTCATTCTCTACCTTAGCTTTGAATATTTTAAACTTCTCAAAGGCTTCTAACTTTTATTTTAAGAATGCAACCCACATCATTCTAGAGAAATCATCAACAAAAAAAATAAAGTACCTTTCACCATAGTCTGATCTTGTTTGAGTAGGACTGCATAAATATGTATGCACTAAGTCCAACTTGTTTTCAGCTGAGGTCTTCTTTCTTCTGAATGAACTCCTTACATGTTTTCCCATAACACATTCCCTGTATATTGTGTTAACTAGTCTTGCAATGCTTGGTAGGTCTCAAACTACCTTGACATTACTGATCTTTACTATATTGTCAAAATTGATATGACATAATCTCTTTTGCCATAACCAACTGTCATCTACTTTTGCAACAAAACAACTTACATCTGAATTGAGCTGAAAAACATTACCTTTTGTTTTAGAGCCTGATGCAATCATGTCTCCATCCTTGTTTCTAATGATGCACTTGTTGTCTTTGAACTCCAAATGATATCCTTTATCAAGTTTTTGTCCAACACTTAGTAGATTATGGTGCAAACCATCAACATATAGAACATCATCTTTCTTATTCTTTCCATCCAAGGTGATGAATCCTCTACCTATGATAGGTTTAGGAGTGTTATCTCCAAATCTAACCATACCACCTTTGTATTTTTCTAGATGAAAAAATCTGTCCTTATCACCTGTCATGTGATGTGAGCATCCACTGTCAATGATCCAATCAGTTATGACATCTACTTTGGAAATTAAGGCTAATTCATGATCTTCTTCTTTATCTATAATTTCTATATCTTTGAGTAGTATTTCCATGTCTTTAAGGGAAATGAATCCAATTTCATTTTCTCCTGAATCTTCATCAGTTCACCTTCTTTAGCATGGTAACATTCCTTCCTATATTTAGGTTTGTAATCAGATCTAAACGTCTTTACTCTTATGGGACACTTAGATACAAAGTGACCAATCTTATTACATGAAAAACACTTGAATGGAAGCTATCCTTCATACTTTCCTTTTCCTTTCTTTTCTCTCTTAGCAATCATGGTAATTATCTCTTCTAGCTCTTCATCAGTTTCTTCATTTTCATTATGACTAGGGATGTGTGAGGATTTCTTACCGTGGATTGAAGTTTTGAAGGCTGTTTCATTCTTAGGTTCAGTCTTCAATCTTGAT
>MU223776.1:10671755-10708590 GCA_018584345.1 Thuja plicata
TTTGCCTGTTTCCTTTTCAACTTTAGCTAAGTACCATTTAAATAACTGGAATGCATCATATTTTTCCTTGAGAAACATTACAGTCATCATCCTTGAATAATCATCAACAAATAGAATAAAGTATCTAATACCATAGTAGCTTCTTTCTCCAATGGGACCACAGAGATCAGTATGGACTAATTCCAGAATTTCCTCTAAAGTATGTGTTTTACTCTTGAAACTAGACTTAGTCATCTTTCCTAGTTGACATTGTTTGCACGTTGCATTCTTAGGTTTATTTAACTTAGGTAGTCCTCTAACCCTTTTCAATTTACTTATGCTTACCAAGTTATCAAAGTTCACATGACACAATCTCTTATGCCATAACCAAACATCATTGTACTGTGAAAAAAAACATGTTTTTTCAGATAAATCTAGATAGAACAAGTTACCTTTAGTGTGATCACCACTTCCAACTAGTTCTCTAGTAGAGTCATAAATCTTTTCTTTTCTGTGATGGAACTCAACTCTGTAACCAAAAGTGTTCAGCTATGCAACACTCAACAAATTGTAATTAAGATCATCAACCCAATACACATTATCACATCTGATTTTGTCATTCAAGTTAATCAATCCTTTACCTTTGATGAGACATGGTGCATCATTACCAAATTTTACATATCCTCCTTTGTATTGGTCTAGGGTTTCAAACTTATCCTTGTCACCAGTCATATGATGGGAACAACCACTGTCAATGATCCAATGATTACCTTTACTCTTATAAGAAATTAATGTAGTTTTCTCATCATCATCAGAATCTTCTTTCATTGCAACATAAACAACTTCTATATCACTGTCATCAAAATTGTCAGTATCATTATCAGAAGTTTCTTCATCAATATAACAAGATTTCTTACCTTTGTCTTTGTAATCCTTATATTTCCTGAAGTCTCGGTCATCCTTTCTATATTTGTATTCCTTGTATTTTCTATCCTTTCTTTCATCTTTTTCATTCTTATCAGGACATCTAGCAGCTATATGACCAATTTTATTGCATGAAAAATAAATGATAGGAAGTTTACCTTTGTATTTTCCTTTTCCTCTGGAAAACCTTTTTTCCATAAGCGCTTCAAGTTCTTCAAGATCATCATCAGTAGTGTCACTATCACTGTTCATGTGTTTCTTTCCTTTCTTAGATTTATTGAGGACCAACTAAGATCTAAAAGCAAAATCAATACCTTGTGGATTGTAGTTATCATAATTTGACATTTCAAATGCAGTAAGTCTTCCTATCAGATTTTCCAAATTCAGATTATTGTTAGGAGTACATCTCAGTTCTTGAATTGTAGAAACTCTAATAGCATAAATAGGAAATAGAGTTCTCAGTACCTTTCTCATAATAGTGTTCTCATCTATTATTTCATTAGCTCCTCTAATGGCATTTACAACTTCTTTTACTCTACCATAATACTGATTAACATTTTCACCTTCTTGCATTTTCATTTCATCAAACTTACCTCTTAGACTTTTTGATTTAGATCTCAGCGCATTTGTGTCTCCACCATAGACAGTTGCTAATTTATCCCACATCTTTTTTGCATTTGTGCAGCTCTTTATATCATCAAAATTTGAATAGCTTAATGAGGATGCAATCTCCAACATTGCTTGATTGTGCTCTTTCTTTTCTTTTAGTTGTGCAGCTGTGAGAGGAGTAGTATGTGGTACATAGGCATTTTCAATAAGTCTCTTAGCATCATCTCCAATACTATCCAAATGCAGTTTCATCAAACTCTTCCATGCAGGGAAGTTATCTTTGTTCAACTTCGGAACCTCCTTTTTATACATCTTGATCTTTTTGCTCCAAGTACCTTCAAACTATTTTCAGGAGACCAAAGCTCTGATACCAATTGTTAGAATGAATTTAGAATAACTAAGAGGGGAGGGGTGAATCAATTATCCTCAGGTCTAGATGTACCAAATAAACCTTTTTGTATTTTAAACAATTCAGATCTACTCGGCAATAGTAGCATATGTCAACAACTTAATCATGCAGTTTACTATTTAATGTAATTAGCTTGTAGAAACATAGCAATAAAACAAACCATAAGCATTCAAACAAGTTGACACAAGTATTTAACATGAAAATCCAATATGGGAAAAAACACCAGTAACATGCTACCAAGTTTCACTCTTCTAAAGTGAGCTTTGTGAGGAGCCAACCCTGTTAAAGGTTATAATAACACACTGTTAGGTGTGACTTGGTTAAAGGATTTAATCACCCTGTCAGGAGTGGCCTTGTTAGAGGACCTAGAACATTCCACCTAAATGTCACCTTGCGTAGAGGATTTATACAAATGACTGATAAGTCAACCTTGTTAAAGGATTTTAACTGATACAATGGTTAGAAAGTGATCAACAGTTGTGATCTGATACATACAACTTACTTTGCAAATTCAGATCCAATTACAGCTCTGATGCTAACTTACTGAGTGGCTTGCATTGTTATTTCAATCTTCTGATCTTCTTGGAAATCCGTCAAGAAATCACACATGCAACTTTCTACTTCTGTGTTTAGCCTTCTCTACTAGGTCATGTCAATCAGTAAATCAACTATGCAATCCTCTTGCATACACACATGTACATCAATCCGTACATCCACTCTCCAATGAATAACCCCTTGAGGTTATCATATACCTCTCTGTCTAGGTCAGATAAATCTTTGTCACTTAATCAAGATCATAGATCTTAGGTTAGGTCAGATCCAAAGGATCATTCCATCATTACATTATATTTACTTCTCCAAAGTAGTCTCTAATTAAATCTTGAGTCCATGCATTAATTATGGTTATCCATACATTAAATAACGTGGATCAATCTTTAATTAACTTTACATATCCCAATAAAATTAACTAAGTCAGCTAGAGATCTCAAATCTCATCATTAATCCAAATACTGCAAGTTGGCCAACATCTGTGATCTTCTCGACAATCACTAATTCCACTCAGCAATTTCACTAGTGCTCGGCACAAGCCAGACTTGCTAGGCACAAAATAGCTAGAAAAACTGTCTTTGAAAGATAAACAACTAATTACTTTGCTAGAGTGCCAACTGATCAAGTACCCTATTATTTGCCTTAACTCAACCATTCACTTGGTCTTCTTGTTAAATCTTCTTCATCAATCAATAGATATGGTACTCAAACAGATAGCAATAGTCTCACTAGTTAAGGTTTGACATCAATGACAAAATAACAATTTCTTGCATTGTCACTTTCCAACAATTTATCACACTCAAGGATCAACAAAGCCATCAAGTACTGAAGAAATTAGATGGCAAGATAGTTGACATTATTGATGAAAAAATGCAGGAAACATCATTCATGCACCCAATAGTGCAAGACCCTGCACAAGATATACAAAAGGATGAGGATTTCACTACTGAAAAGGCACTAACCGATGATCAGGACACAAATACTGACAAAGCCCAAGTAGCAACTCAAAGTAACATGCTTATCCTAATGAAGGAAATAAACATACTAGAGGGAAATGAGGGATCAACTAAAAAGGAAACAAGCACACCCAAAGACAAGGGTGATGAAGAAACCAAAGGGACAACATATACTATTGCAAAGCAAGCTACCACCGATGATCAGAAGAATTCATCTACTGATCAGAATAAAGAAAACACTCAAAAGGAAACAAGGGACACACCTTCAGAGAAAGGTGAAAAAGGAAAGAAGGATGAGATTGAAAAGAAATCCGAAGCACATTTTGTAGAAACACCCAAGGTTAATGAAGAGACGTCTTCACATAACTGACAGGTTCTTGTTAGCTCTTTTTCTTGTAGCACAACCTTAAAATGATATTATACTGATTATACTTGAATGCAAACTCATTTTTGGAAAGAGAAAGGCTAATTGATGAGGTATTTTGATAACACTGGGGATACATATTATCACCTCCTTCTTTTTTAAGCTCCACAGAATTAGGAAGGTATTACGTATTAAATATTACTGATTCTTTAGTCAATATGTTTGGTGGACTAGTTCATTCATTGGTTAGTTACTTCAGACCTCACTATAACCACTTATAAAATACCTTGGATATTGCAATGATTAATTTGAAATAGAGTACTATAAGCTAGGCTATGGTCTTGATAACATAAAATAGTGAGACAAGAATTTTCATTCTTCTTCCTTTTGATTTTAGGAGGGGCAACCTAATGATTCTCTCTACAAGGAATCAACAAAATGGATCGCATCCTACTAAAACAAATCCTTATGAGTTCATCTCATTTTTTCTAAGTAACAGAATATAATTGATTTGATTTTGATTATTGGATGAAGAAAAGACTCCAAATCAAACCCTAGACCAGTGCCAACTCCTTGGGCAAAGAGTCAATGAAAATATGAATCCATAGAAATAAAATAATGAAGATACTATAGAGTGCCTTACAAACTATATGTAGTTGAGATAGAATGCCTTACAAACTATCCTCTCATTTCCATACCACTGTATCAAATCCTCACATTTCTGATCAACCCTCTGAAATCACTTATGAAACTTAGTTCTCTCCTTGAAAGAAACTCATAAGCAATTAGACAAGCTACCTTGTAACTGGTATGTTTAAGATGCCTTACAAACTAAACATACTAGAGCTATACATAGAAATATATAGAGACAACAAAAATATGGAATAGGAAAAACTACACTGTATTTGATTAATAAATTTTGTTTCAACATATTCAGACCTTAAGCATTCAAAAATATGCAAAGATAGGAATCTTCTTTACAGTAAAATTTCTACAACTTGGGACCTGCTCTGAAACTTTTGAGGAGAGACTGAACAGACTCAGAAACCCCCAAAAATAAAGTAGTCATAGGAACCCATAAAATAGAGAAAAGAAGGGAATAAATAGAAGCCAGGAAAACTCTAAAGCTCATGCTTGATAAAACACCCTCTTTCTCCAAAGAAATCTGATTTTACTTGCCATCGGTGACTGTCTTCAAAATCTAATTTATTTCATCAATATTTGACTCCATTTGTCTTTCCAAAGTCTGACTTTTATCTTCTGCAAATTCCTTTATTCTGTCACTGAAAAGCTTATCAAATATGATTTCATTTGCTAAGAAATATCTTCAAATTTGATCATCTTTTACAAAAATCTGATTTGAATTGCTTAATAAAAATCCTACGGGAAATCTTCTCTTTCAAGTTTTGCAATAAAAAATATATATTTTGTCTCATTCTGTGCAAATTTGATTTCCATTCTCTCTGTTCAAAATCTGCTCAAAATTTAAGTTGATCCTCTTAAAATATCTTTTGAATCTGATTTCAAAATTTGATCTTATTTGCTTGCAAATATGATTTTTAATCTCTGAGCAATCTTCTGGGAATGCATTTTTCAAATCTTTGAAAAATTAAAAATCTACACTAGACTATAGAAAAGACTATAAAAAATCAATATTTCATGCAAATCTGATTTTATATTCCTTTCAATATTCCATGCACAAACTATAACATTTTTTTGATGAATAGAGGCCTTTACTATTAATATAAATATTAAAGTACAAAATTCACAAAAAAAGGGCCGGGAGAAAAAAATTCACCCCGAAAGTTCACACGGCACCTAGGCTAGAAACAAACAACTATTCATCAAAAAATATAAAACCAGCCTCTTAGGCTGCGAGAGCAGTAGCAGAAGAAGGAGGAGGATCTCTGTCATCTGGTTTGCCCCAGATAGTGGGCGCAGGAGCTTGATCAGGGATGGCCCAACCATCTTCAGGATCTTCTTTTTCAACTTTTCCTTCCTCCTGCCTGGGCGAGATAGCTAGCGCCAGGCGAGGGAATTTTCCCTGATTATCAGGAGCAGAGGCCGAAGGATGAGAAACAGCAATAGAAGCAAGCACAGGAGGCCACCCAGAACCCTCATCCCTCCGAGGAGGTGGGGAGGGGGAGTAGTGATGCCATTGCCACAGGGTCCTGGAGTGTCTGGAAGAGGAACTCCGGCTATGAAATCACCCCCTAGATGGAGTACGATCAACTGTGAGAGAATCAGGAGGCACTTGGGCAACAGTGCAAGGGGCATTGCCCCAGTGCTAGAGCAACTCTTGTAAGTGGGCAACCTCTAAGGCCACTTTGTCAGCTTGCACCTGAATCTGCATCATGACATTATTACAAATACATGCTTTATCAAAAAGAGAAACATGAATATCCCAAGAACTGTGAGAAAAAAGCACAGCATTTCTATCTTTCCACAAAGTAAATAAAATTTCTAGATGAAAGGAATGCCAAATCTGGGTGAACTGAGAAGGCATTCTGGGAGAGTCACCAAGGAGAATCATGTGCCAAGAAAAGGGTTCTGGCCTGAAGGGAGAAAAAAAGTCATGAATCCAATTCCAGTAATTTTGAGCACGATGACAAAACCAGAAAATGTGCATGATAGTCTCTGAGTGACCAAAAAAAGGGCATTTGGGGTCAGGAACCCCCATATGTCTGAGCTGAGCTCCCAACAGTAAGCCCTGGTATAACAAACACCAGGAAAAATGAGCTATTTTAGGCTCAGTAACAGCATCCCAAATGATGCGAAATCTCCAACCCCAGCTCTTCTACGAAGAGGAAAGATGCCAGCAGTGATTGAGTGAATCAATCATGGGAAAATGAGTCATAAGCCAAAAATACCCAAGTTTCAGCTTGTAATTGGTGAATGGAGTGGAAGGATACCACTTCCAGTCTTTCCACCATGGTCTGACGGACTGAATTCCCAATTTGTGCAAGAGGTGAGGCCGAATGGCAGAAACTAGCAAGTCAAAAGTCAGACGATCTGGGCGGATGAGTCGACACTGAACTCGGAGATCATCCCAAGATCAAAGACTCATGGTGCTTCTGGAAAAGACATCTTTAGGGGTCTGAATTCCATGCTTGTGGAACCAAAGAGCACTAACTCCTTGCATCATGGCAAGAGGAATCCCTTGCTAGGCAAAAAGAGGAGACCACCAAATGTTCTGTTGGTTGAAAGAAAGACCATCACGAAAAACATTTTGAGTCCATTGAAGCCAAGGCTTGATAAACTCCCAGGCTCTCCAGATAATTTTGGCAGGCTTGTGGAGAGGAAATCCTGAGGAAATGCAGTACTGAAGCATAATTTTCCAGGATTCATCACCAAAGAGGCAACACACAATCCACTTGGCACAAAGAGCATGTCCTTGCTTCTAGGTATCAATTAAACCAAGCCCGCCAGAGGACTTAGGAAGGCAAAAAACGTCCCAGGTGACTCTGTGAATGCCCTGATGATCAATACCAGAGGCCCAAAGAAAATCCCAGAGAAGTTTCTTGAGCCATTTGTAAGAGGCTTTGGAAGGGGCCCAACAAGAAGAGTAGTAAACATGTGTAGCGGCCAAAACTTTGGAATAGATCTAGAATTTTCCTGCGATGGAAAGCAGCTTTGTGATCTAGTAAGTAAGCTTTTTTTCAATCTTAGAAAGCACTGCATTCCATAGATCAGTAGGATTGCCTTGAAAAGCAAAGGGAATACCCAGAAACCGGAATATCTCCCCATGCTGAATTTTTGTCCAACCAAACTGTGAAACCTAGGGCTGCCCTCTAGCTCCTGCCCTTAGTGGCCAAAGGGTTTGGATATTTTCTTTCTCATTCCATGGAACTATAACATTTTAAATCTCTTTAATTTTGAAATACATGCATTTTCTCCCTTTATAATTCTATTTTATGCCTTTTTCTCCTAGAATCCACCAGAATGTGCCACTTGGCAAGCTCTGACTGGCTACTCTTAATTGGTCTTGGAACTCCTTGTTTTAACCTTGGTTCACTTTTTCTCATTGTCTCTAAGTCTCTGAAAGATTTCTTCAACTATGATTTGATTTGGAGACTTGGAGACAAGGCTTTAGTCTCTAAGTCTCTGAGTAATTTTCTTGGCTTTAGAGACTTGGAGACTACTTCAGAACTTGACCATGGTCTTTGACCACACCTCAATCACAGTTATCATTTCCTCTATGTCTCTGAGTCTCTAAATAATTCCTTTAACTCTGGTTATATTTGGAGACTTGGAGACAACCTTCTATCTCCAAGTCTCTGAATAATTTTCTTGACCTTGAGTCTGTCTGGAGACTTGGAGACTAACTTAGTCTCTAAGTCTCTAAGAGATTTCATTTGACCTTACCTTAACTACACTTCAACCGCAGTTATCCTGCACCATGTATTCTCTAAGTCTCTTGAAGTTTTCATTAACTATGGTTAGATCTAGAGACTTGGAGACAACCTTCAGTCTCCAAGTCTCTAAATAATTTTCTTGACCTTGAGTCTGTTTGGAGACTTGGAGACTAAGGCTAAGCTTAACTCGACCATTAACCATGCCTTAACTATGGTTACTTTGCACAATATAATCTCTAAGTCTCATAATCTTTTTCTTAACCACAGTTTGATCTGGAGACCTGGAGACAAGCTTTAGTCTCTAAGTCTCTGAACAAATTTACTAACCATGAAATTATTGGGAGACTTGGAGAGAAGCCTTTATGCATTTTTACTCCAAAATAATGGGGCCCACTAGTATTTCAAAAATTTCAACCAAGAGGCCCACCAAATGGCCTCTTAGTTCTTTCTTCAAATCATATACTAAGTGCTTTAGTATATAAATACTCAAGATTTTCGCAGCTCCATGCATGTGGGATATATCTCTGTGCATTTTTTGAAACTTTATTATTTTTTCCAATACTCAGAGAGCCATAAATTTTGCATTTCAACTCATATTTGTCTAAACTTTTTACTGTAGATTGCAGGCATGGTCATTTCAATCATATCCAAAATTCAGCCTGACCCAGTTTGTAGTTTTTGAGATATGACCAAAATTGTGGCTGGCTATGCTCTTGTATTTTGCATTTTTCAATTTTTTGAAAACCCCAGCAACCTGCTCACCCATGGCCTTGACTTTTTTCTGGTTAGTACCTCTAATCTTGTCCATAGGGCTGGGCTCCCCTTGCCATGGTTTCATTTTTCCATTTATAACTTAAAACTTTTAAAAACCTCTCCTCCTTGGATGGGCACAACATGCTCTGTATTATTATTTGAAATGTTTTTTAAATTTCTTCCATAGTCAACACACCAGAATGCCATTTTAGTCTTTGACAGACCAAACTTCAATCAACTATGCGACTTGGTTTACCCAACTGGCAACTACTTAAAATCAAATTTCACAATCTTGCGAATTGAATTCATTAATGGCAAGTAGCTTCCGCAACAAGCTTTGAAAACTGACTAAAAAATACTTTGCAACCATGGGGTCTAGACAGTACATTCTTTTCTAGCATATGAAAAATTTCCATTAACTGGACTGGCTTTGAAAACACTCGAGCCAAAATATAATAATATGCAAAGTATCTCATTTTGTTATATTCTGTAACTATTAGAATTCAGACTTGTGCAAACCCTACTAGTAATGCAACTTGGAAAGTCATCAGATTGCCTCCTGAAGCTCTGTCACTTGGCGGAATAACTCATTCATCCACATAAAATATGCGTGCAAAAGGGATTTTTTGGATTCATCCTTAGGTGCAAGATGCAAATGATCAAACTTTACCAATTCAGAAAATAGTGTAAGTGTGATATGTTGAAACAACATAAACTTCATCCAGATAGGCCATTGCAAAATCACTTAAACATGCTCTGAAGCTTCACCATCAGTTAAAATAGTACATTCATATGTTTTCAACATGGGGTAATATTCAATTATGCAGGGCATTCAATTGAGAACAAGATACAAGACCTCAAAGTAGGCTATTTGAAAATCTGGGCATAACAGAGAAATAGGACAGTTCTGCAGGACCAACTTTGGGGAAATTGAAAACCAATCAAACAGACTCAAAATAACTTAGGATTTAAAAAATAGGATCTTTGATATGTATATTAAACATTCCCAAATCAGTGGCTTATGAAACCTAATAGGCTGCAAGATATTTAGAAGCAAGCTAGGCCTGGGACAGCAAAATGACACTTAGCAAAAATGCAGATTTATGTAACCACCTCAAAATGACTACTCCCTAAACATGTCAGTATTAAAATTCAGGAGTTGGCACCCACTGCATATGTCAAATAAAAGGTATTGAACCCTCTTCCCAAGTGGTACATCATGAAAATCATCAGGGTATCTTTTACAAGCACTCCAACTAAACCTTCTCACAAAAGTTTTTTAGGGTACTCATTTTGCCTTATAGGAAATTTCAAAATGGTCACTCCAAATTTGTGCCAAATTTGAGAGTACCAATAGTGCCCACAGAGTAGAAAACACTAGATGCATCATCGACAAAACCTTCCCCAAGAAATTCAGAGTGAACAAATGAACTATCTATGGTAGTTCATACATCTACATCCACTCAAATCTCAAAGAAGAAGAAAGGAAAGAATTAAAATCTAGTAACACTGGATGAAATCATTGAGATTCCAGTCTGTGATCCAAAAATATTGGATCCGATAGCATTGAAAAAATATGCAAAGCTCTGTGAGAAAAAAATCATTCAATATAAGATGAAGAGAGGGGAAAAAGAGGCCAAGGTACTAGAAGTAGCAATGGAGATACTTCAACAAATTGTACTAGACATAGATATTGATCAACAAGCCCCAATTATTGATCAACTGGTCATACTAATAGATGCAATAAAATCTCAAAATACTGATGCTAAGAAGACAATGGAAGAGAGACTTGAACAAAAGTATGAATTCAAGCTTGCAGAGAAGATAAGCCAAGAAGTTGCACTAAAAAAGGTCAAGCTATCTGAATTGGTAAGTACAATTGATCCAATTTTATCAGAAGTTGTTACCTTAATCGAGAAATTGTGCACTTTAGATCAACTCACTAAGGATTATACTGACAAGATATAAAAAATAGATGCTGATCTTCAGTCCAGTGCACAAAATGTAGCCAACATAGAAGAAGCACTTAAATTGCACAATCAACAAATCATACAAGCTAGGAAACAGCGATAGGATATTCAGTTTGCAAAGATTAAGTATAGAGATGAGGTCAAAGAGCTCCAATTTAATCTCTTACCTACACTTACACTCCTGCAAAAAAATATGACCCAGGCAAGTACTCTAATTTCCACCCCTGAAATGTTTGTACTAGACAACATTTATGATATTCACGCCAAACTAGAGCTACAACACATGGCCCTAGAACAGTTGAAAGAACATTGGGAGAAACTCATGGAAGATATCAAAATTACCCATTCTAATGTATTTGACACATTGTAAGTTACACATTTTTGTCACAATTTTGACATATTGTAAGTTGTATGTTTTTGTCATCAGTATCAAGGAAAGGGGGAATTTGATATATACATCACCTCAGTTAAAGAAGGAAACCATATGTATAGTGGTAGAAAGGGGAAATAATCTACACTTAGAGAATAAATAGTATACAATTACATATACATACACTATACTGATGCACACAATAAGGGGGAGTCATATTATGATGAGGATATAAACATGGTGTAATAATTTCAGTATTATGCACATATCAGTTTTTGATACTAATGTAAAAGGGGTAGATTTAAGGCATTATATTTTTCCATTAGTATACTTAGAAGAAAAACATGATCTACACCATTGGTTTACTCTACACTGACAGACATGGCACAACACTATCTGATGCCAAGGTTACCCGACAAACACTATTAAGTGTTACCCGATCACAAAAAGGTAAACGATACCCGATGAGTAACAACAGTGCTATCTGATAGTATAGAAAAGAGAGGTACCCGACAGATACAGGGAACTCGACGAATAGTTCAGTCAAGGAACGCTGACAGAGTGCAAGTTTAAATTGACAACCAAGAACCGACAGTCAGTTACATCACTCAAAAAGTGGATCTAACTTTCCACGTCAGATAAATCACTGAAGTTGTATTTATAACTTCTTGATTTTCTTTTAAATCCATTATGTGCAGAGGAAGAAATGTAATATTTATTGTTTTAATTAGTTTTACTGTTTTAAAACATGCAAACTAAAGATCAAGGTCAAGTTGTAAACCTTGGATCTGAGAGTTAACATTGTAAATTGTGAATTCCAAGATACGTCAAATACTTGTATAAATAGGTGCTCAATCCATTGAGAATTATTGTTGTTAAAAAAAAAGGATAGTAGCCACGAAGAGAAACTAAAGACCAGATAGAGAATTCATGTAGAAGAACAAAAATAGATTCAAATCAGTCTTCAAGAACATAACAGAGGCTACCGACAAGCAGAGAAAAGGTATTCATCAATCACTTAAGGTGATATTATTATTGTAAAGGCTTTAATCGATCTTTAAATCAGAAATAGTAGATTGCATACAGTCAGGTCAACATTTGTACTCATTCTAACAAGTGTAGTACGCTAATGAAATCCTTTCAAGAAAGGTGGGCTTAACCATCCTATTGTAAATCTCATAACTGAGTGCACACTTAAATCAGTGTTGCTAAAGCTCTTAACAAAGTAGATCTTAACAAGTCTCCACCTTAATACTCTTAATAGGGTAGATCATCATAAGTGATGAAATTGTAAGCCTTAACCGACTCCCTTCCATTCTGCAGATAGTGAAGTTTTGTGGTTGCCATCCCCACCGTAATTTTTACTTCCTTACAAGAGTTTTCTATGATACCATATCTTGTGTTATGTGTTTGTCAATTTCATGAATGTTTCTATGAATGAATGAAACCTATTAAAGATTTTGAACAAACAATAGACACATAAGAAAGTATAACAGTAATGGTTGGTAAATCAGAATTGAATGATTACTAATGATAAATTGTGTAAGGTGATAAAAGTTTTAGAGCTATTGATTCACCCCTCCCCTCTTAGTACTACTTCCCATTAATTCCAACAAGGTTTCCTTGATCGATAGCATGCTAAACTTTGTACTTGCATTTTGTTTTATTTTATTACAATAGGAACCCACATGCAAGAATTCTAAAATGAACTTCTATTTTGGTATTTTAGGAATGGCAATGATGTTAGGAAATTATGCTCTTGCCCTTTTGGGATGATCAAAAATCTAGAAGCATTGTTGTCATTTTCTTATGTGTTTGAAGTGTCTTTTAGATTGTAATCCTAATAATTATATGAATGTATCCTCTCCCCTTGCCTTTGTGGATCTTGGGTGTAAGAGAAACTCATATAATTCTTTTAGCATGCCTACCTCCCAAGTGCTTTAATAGAGCCAGTGAGAGTGGATTTCCTAACCGGTAATAGGCTAAAGCCAAGCCCTTCCAAACAGGTATATAAAAAAATATCATTGTGATTAATCTCACAATGAACAGGTGTTGAATGCGTTATACCAGGAAGAAGATCTCCCTCAGTACCCTTGTGGTGCGTTAAAACCTACAAAACGTAATTTTTGTAGGCTGGGAGGCCTCCATAACGGAGCTAATCTTCCACAAGTATAACCACCTAAATGGATACCTTGACTACAAACTTTGTTTTAGTGACTAAAAACCCTCTATCTATTGGTGTGGAAGGTCAGAGACTAACTAAGATGTCCCACATTTTCATGGCTCTTAGTACAGACAATGATCTATAATTAGGAAGTGACTACCCTTGGGAGTCAAAGCTTGGTGTGCTTGAGAAGTGAGTGCACTATAAGGAGGTGTTGGAATTAATGGGAAGTAGTACTGAGAGGGGAGGGGTGAATCATACCTCTAAAAATTTTAACACTTGTCACCTTTGATCATTAGTAATCATTCTTTATTGTATTACCGACCATTTCTAATGATCTTTCTTATGGATGTAATATTAATTCATAATCTTTAATTGTTTGCAACATTCATACAAACATTAATGAAAGTAATAAACACATAACACAAGATATGATATCGTAGAAAACTCCTATTAGGAAGTAAAAACTACGGTGGGGATGGCACCCACAAAACTTCACTATCTACAGAATAGAAGGGAGCCGGTAAAGGCTTACATTTTATTACTTATGATGATCTACCCTGTTAGGAGTATTAAAGTGGAGACCTGTTAAGATCTACTCTGTTAAGAGATTTTAGCAACACTAATGAAGTGTGCACTCAGTTAAGAGATTTACAATAGGACTGTTAGGTCCACCTTTCTTGAAAGGATTTCTCAAGTGTACTACACTTTTTAGAATGACTACAATATGTTTGACTCGACTATATGCAATCTATAATTTCTGATCACAAATCCATTAAATCTCTCATAATATGAATATCACCTATAGTGATTGATTAATATGTTTTCCTACTTGTCAGTAGCCTGTGTTCTATTCTTGAAACTAAATTCATCCTTTTCTATCCTTCTGTGTGAATTCTTTTGTCTGATTCATATATGCTCTCAGTGGCTACAATCATCATCAGACAACATGTTCATAATAGATTGAGCATCTATTTATACAAGTATTTGACCTATTCTAGAATTGCACATTACAATGGTAACTCTAGATCCAAGGTATACAACTTGACCTTGATCCTTTAGTTTACATGTTTTAAAATAGTTAAACTGATTAAAACAATAATAATTACATTGGTTTCTCCACACATAATGGATTTAAAAACAAATCAAGAAGATAAATATAAAAATTTAGTGATTTATCGGACGTGGAAAGTCAAATCCACTTTTTGTGGGATGTAACTGACTGTCAGTTCATGACCGTCGGGTTGAACTGAAATTCTATCGGTGTTCCTTTGTTGAACTGGTCATCAGGTTCCCTTCATCTATTGGGTTCCTCTCTTTTTTGTTTCGTCAAGTTGCACTGTTGGTTACTCGTTGGTTTCCTTTGTCCTTTTTTTCCATTGGGTAACACTGAATAGTATTTGTCAGGATGCTTTGTACTTGGCAGTATCGGGTAACCTTGGCATCGTGCAGTGTTGTGCCCTGTCTGTTGGTTTAGTGTAAACCGATGGTTTAGATCTTGTTTTTCCTTTTATATACTAATGGAAAAATATAATGCCTTCAATCTTCCCCTTTAACATTAGTATCAAAAATAGATATGTGCATAATACTAAAGTGTTTAGTATGTACACCATATATATATCCTTGTCATTATATGGCTCCCCCTAATTGTATGCATTGGTGTAGTATAAGTATAATGTACATGTGTACTTACCTTTGTACTATACATTCCCCTATTCTTTTCTCTTTCAAATGACTGACTGTACAAATAATTTCATCCTTCATTTCCCCTTTTATTGTTGACTATACATATAATTTCCCCCTTTATTTGATACTCATGACAAAAATGTACAACTTATAAGTTGTCAAAAATGTGACAAAAATGTGTAACTTACAATGTACTAAGAATATGTGAGTGGGTTGTCTTGATATCTTTGAGCAATTTCTCCCATTTTTCTTTCAGGAGTTCTAGTGCCATGTGCTCTAGCTCTATTCTTTCATGCATATCATAAATGTTGTCTAGTAAAGACATTTTTGGGGTGGAAATTGGTTCTCTTGCATCTATCATATGTTGTTGCAGTAGTGAGAGTTTCGGTAAGAGTTGTGCTTGAAGCCCATTTACCTTATCTCTTAGCTTTGTCTCTACAATCTGTATGTCTTGTCTCAATTTTTGTGCTTTCTTGAGGTGCTCATTGTGCAATTTTATTGTCTCTTCACTATTCGTGAGACTTTGTGCACTTATCTTAAGATTAGCATCTATTTGTGTTATCTTGTTGGTATACTCCTTAGTGAGTTGATCTAGCATGCATAACTTTTGTATCAAGGTAATAGCTTCTGAGATTATTGGATCTATTTTTCTAACCAGTTTAGAAAGCTTTACCTTTTACAATACCACTTATTATCTTATCTTCTCAGCTAATTTGAACTCATATTTTAGTTCGAGTCTATCCTCCATATCCTTCTTAGCATCTATGTTTTGAGATGTTATTGCATCTATGAGAACCACTAATTGATCAAGCATTGGGGTTGTTTGATCAAAATCTACATTAGGTACAATTTGTTGAAGTATTCCTTGTGCTAATTCAAGTACCTTTGCCTCTTTGGTGGCTTTTCTCAACTTATCTTCCATTAATTTTATCTCATAAAGTCTTGCATACTTTGTTAATTCAGTTGGATCCAATATCCTGGGATCACAAACTGGAATCTCAATGATTTCATCCAGAGTCACTGGATTCTTATGCTTTCTTTGAGTGGACAAAAATGTATGAACTACCATTTCTATTTTAGTTATCTTTTCTGATGTGCTCGGTAAAGGCTTTGTCAAAGAGGCTTCTTGTGTTTTCTGCTTGGGGTTCACCTGTCATTTTGGTGAAGATGTCTCTCCATCAACCTTGGGTGTCTCTGCAGATTTCTCTTCTGATGTATTCTCCTGCTCATTTGTCTTGATTTCTTCACCTTTTTCTTTCTGCTTGTCCTCTACTACTTGTTTATCCTCTTCCTTATTTTTATCAATAGACTTATCTTTCTGATCATCAGTTGTATCTTTTTCTATAGTTGTATCCTTTGGTGTATTGGTTATGTTTGTTGTCTCTGCATCACCCACATCTTCGGGTATGCTTGAATCTGCTACACTTGATTCTTCATTTCCTTCTAGCATATTTATTGCCTTCATCAATACTAGCATGTTACTCTATGTGCTTACTTGTGATGCATCTAGTGCTATGTCCTTCTCATGGGTTTGATCCTGTTGAGCAGTGACATCTTTATCTTTTTGAATTTGATTAGCAGGGTCTAGTCCTATGATTTCAATTGTTGATGTGTCTGGCCATATATAATTAGCAACACCCATTTCTTTGTTTGCTTGGGTCTCCAATTGTTATTTCCTTATTTGATCCTTAAGAGATATAAATATTACATCATCTTATTTCTGAGGATCTTTATCTGGATCTTTATCTGAATCATACTGAGTGATGTCTTGAATGTCAAGATCATCCATGAATTTTTCTAAGTCAATGGGCTCAACATTATCTATATTGTCCAAAGAAATGCGCTGAGGACTTGCCTTATCTTTCTCCTCCTCTCTATGAGGTGTGTTGGTGAGAATTAATTGATTCTCATGACTTGTTGACTCTGTAGGAAGATCTAAGAGTTGTCTCCATTTGGTCTTGGTCATACTATCCATCTCTATAAACTTATCTTTTAGCACTTTGTAAGCTCTAATCTTAGCTACAAATTTATTTGAGTGCTTCTTCATTATTTCCTTGATTTCTTCCATCTTTGATTCGGGAGGCATAAGTGTGACAAGTACCCTCTCCCTTGCTTCCTTTTCTGTATGTAGAGAATATGACCATTGTTGTGAAATTATATTACCCAGCTCTCTAGGTATTTGTCTTATAAACTCTACTAGTACATATTTAAACTTAACCATTTCCCTAATTATGGCATCTTGTATCTTGTTTTGGTCTTCTGGTTCAAGTTTATCCCATTGTCTGATTTTTCTATTAGTCATTGTGCCAGTAGTGGTAATTGACTAAAAAATTTCATCAATTGTTCTAGTAAGAAAAAATTTCTTACTTACATCAGGTTCATCCTCTTTAGAATCCTCATTGTCAGCTTTAGTCCTAACCATTCTTTTCCTCCTCTTTGTAGGTTTTTGTTTCTCTATTTTCTTCTTTGTTTGCTTTGTTGACTGCTTCCTCTTATAAGTCCTCACTTGACCTTTCTTCAGAGGTGTAGTATCTTTTTTTTTGTCTCCTTGTCCTTTGTTTCTTTGTATGAGGTGGAGGTGTATCACATTCAGTGGCTTTAGAATCTAATTTATGTTCATCTTGTCCTTCACCAATGGTACCCTGTTCATCGGTTTCCTCTATTTGTTCCTCCTCATTAACTGATAGAATATTTTCAAGATTCTTAACCATCTTATTCTTTTTGTTGATAGACTTCTTGATTACTAGGCCTATTTTTATCTTTAACTTGGCCTCTTCAGCAGTGCCAAACCTTAGTTGTTTTCTATCAAGTGGTTCATTAATTAATGCATCAATTTCATTGGTTGCTTGATCTATGTTGATTTCATAATCAAGAGGGGCTAACCAAGTTGTCCTTGGTACAACCGGTTTTATGTGGGTGAAATTTGTATCCACCATAAATATATCTCATCCCTATGTTTTTCAATTAGTTACTCAGGGATCCTCACTCTTTCCATCATCTTTTCCTTGAATTCAAGGAAGTATGCAGTCATAACTGAATCAAAATTATCTCCTAGTGACTTAATAAGTTCACTAATTTGCAGTGTGACTGGCTTTGTAGTATCCCATTTTACTTTTCCTACTAAAGTAAATTATTCTTGAAAGTAGAAGAATATACACATGATAAGTAAGCCAAACTTAGATGTGTTAGTCTTTGTAGACCTTATTGTTGTCATGTTCTCATTAAGTTACTTTAACAGGATCTCACACAGATCCATCTGAATTCCCTTTGTCACTATCGTGTAAGTTTTTATTAGTGTTGTTGATGCAATGATATTAAGTCTACTTGCTTGGAAGATCTTGTAACCAATTACACATGCATCAAACATCATTTCCTCATCGGTGATGGTGTTTATCTTGAGATCTATGTTATCCCACATAGCTTTTGTGAGCTTTTCAACTTTTGGCCTGGAGGGATGTTTGTGTGCCTTTGGCTTGTTGGTTATTGGATAACTAGTTATAGCATGAAGGACATCCTTAGTGATTTGCATTTTTGTCATTTTCTTATATTTTTGAAGTATCTTTTAGATTGTAATCCTAAGAATTATATGATCGTATCCTCTCCCCTTTCCTTTGTGGATCTTGGGTGTAAGAGAAACTCATATAATTATTTTAATGTGGCTACCTCCCAAGTGCTTTAATAGAGCTAGTGAGAGTGGATTTCCCAACCGGTAATAGGATAAAGCCAAGCCCTTCCAAACAAGTATATAAAAAAGGTCATTGTGATTAATCTCACAATAAACAGGTGTTGAATACGTTATTCAGGGAAGAAGATCTCCCTCAGTACCCTTGTGGTGCATTAAAACCTACAGAACGTAACTTATGTAGGCTGGGAGGCCTCCATAATGGAGCTAATATGCCACAAGTATAACCACCTGAATAGATGCCTTGACTAAAAACTTGTTTTTAGTGACCAAAAACCCTCTATCTATTTGCATGGAAGGTGAGAGACTAACTA
Source organism: Thuja plicata (assembly GCA_018584345.1). Classification (NCBI taxonomy): domain Eukaryota; kingdom Viridiplantae; phylum Streptophyta; class Pinopsida; order Cupressales; family Cupressaceae; genus Thuja; species Thuja plicata. Next base: position 10,690,840 of record MU223776.1, read on the forward strand.
AGAGGTCCCACATTTTCATGGCTCTTAGTACAGATAATGGTCCCTTGGGAAGTGACTACCCTTGGGATTTGAAGCTTGGTGTGCTTGAGAAGTGAGTGCACTACAAGGAGGTGTTGGAATTAATGGGAAGTAGTACTAAGAGGGGAGGGTGAACCAGTACCTCTAAAAATTTTAACACTTTTCACCTTTGATCATTAGTAATCATTATTTACTGTATGACCGACCATTTTTGATGTTCTTTCTTATGCATGTAATATTAATTCATAATCTTTAATTTTTTGTAACATTCATAGAAACATTCATGAAATTAATAAGCACATAACACAAGATATGATATCGCAGAAAACTCTTGTTAGGAAGTAAAAATTGTGGTGGGGATGACACCCACAAAACTTCACTATATGCAAAATGGAAGGGAGCTGGTAAAGGCTTACAATTGATCACTTCTAATGATCTATCCTGTTAGGAGTATTAATTTGGAGACCTATTAAGATCTACTATGTTAAGAGATTTTAGCAACACTAATGAAGTGTGCACTTGGTTAAGAGATTTACAATAGGACTGTTAGGTCCACCTTTCTTGAAAGGATTTCTTAAGTGTACTACATTTGTTAGAATGAGTACAATATGTTTGACCTGACTATATGCAATCTATAATTTCTGATCACAGATCCATTAAAGATCTCATAATATGAATATCACCTATAGTGATTGATTAATACCTTTTCCTACTCGTCGGTAGCCTGTGTTCTGTTCCTAAAACTGAATTGATCCTTTTATGTCCTTCTGCATGAATTCTTTTGTTTGATTCTTAGATGCTCTCACTAGCTATGATCATCATTGAACAACATGTTCACAATAGATTGAGCATCTATTTATACAAGTATTTAACCTATTCTAGAATCACACATTACAATGTTAACTCTAGATCCAAGGTATACAACTTGACCTTGATCCTTTAGTTTGCATGTTTTAAAATAGTTAAACTGATTAAAAAAATAATATTTACATTGCTTTCTCTGCACATAATAGATTTAAAAACAATTCAAGAAGCTAAATATACAACTTCAGTGATTTATCTGACGTGGAAAGTCAGATCCACTTTTTGCGGGATGTAACTGACTATCGGTTCTTGACCATCGGGTTGAACTGAAAGTTTGTCGGTGTTCCTTTGTTGAACTGATCATCGGATTCCCTTAGTCTATTGGTTTCCTCTCTTTTCTATTTCATCAAGTTGCATTGTGTGTTACTTGTCAGTTTCCTTTGTCCTTTTTTTCATCAGGTAACATTGAATAGTGTTTGTCGGGATGCTTTGTACTTGGCAGTATCAGGTAACCTTGGTGTCAGGTAGTGTTGTGTCTTGTCTGTCAGTGTATTGTAAACCAATCATGTAGATCATGTGTTTCCTTGTAAATACTAATGGAAAAATATAATTCCTTTAGGAGGAGCCCGTGCCTCCAAAACATCAAAACATACACCAAACATCAAGACAAACATCAAAACAATCAACAAATCTGCATTCTTAAGTGTCAAACTATCAACTTGCTCAATTTTCTATTCAGTCATTTCCAAACTTCCTTTGTCTATCCGGGTCAGATTAGGTCACTTACCCCACTATTAGAAGCTTGTTTAAACTTTGGATTCTTGCATTTTGACCTCTTGAACTAGTAATATTTGATTTCACATGTGACCTTGCTTGGACTAGTTGGTGAGCTAGAAACTGTTATTTTTGAGAAGATAAACCTTTAGATTCTTTGATAACACACTTGGAGAGTTTTGCTAATATATTATCCATTCACTTTCAAAAATATTCAATTTCAATCAATATAACTTGGGTAAATCATCCTCCTGATCCATATGTGTTAGGGTATTCACCCATTCAGTGGGAACCTCTATGGCAGTGTTGGTTTACACCCCTTGCAAAATTCTATCTTATCACCTCTCTTTTGGAAAAGTGAACCCCTTTACTATCCTGGTTTGGTACCAACATTTCTTAGGTTCATCCTATTAGCTAGTATATTTTATTTCATGCCAGTACAACAAGATGTCAAGTAGATCAAGGAAAGTGACCTCAAGTAGTCTTTAACCAATTACCCTTAGTTCAAACTTGCCAAAAACATAAGGGAAAATAACTCATATTTGATCAATCACCTAGGAACAACTCAAAAGTTTGGTTTGATTCCAAGAGTCACCTTAGTGAGTTGGGTACACCCTTATCATCTTCTCGCTTAGATATGGATATGAGTTACACAATGACTTGATGAGAGAGGGAAGACATGGATAAACACCTTGATGACATATTTCAAAAACATAGAGATACCATTTTGTTTGGCGGTTCCTCTTGTGACAGTCGACCAACTTCACCCCTTATCTCAACTAGATATCTAGATGCACACCAAAGGGCTAAGAGATGTAAGAGGCAAGCCTATCAAGATGAGTAATCACAACATGAAAACCAAAATTATGAAACTTATGACACTCGCATAAATGCAGAATAAACCAATAATTTTGTTTGACATTCAAGACCAAGTTCACCGCTCAAAACATCTTCAAGATACACGATTAAAAGGCTTAAGAGAATTGAGCATGAAAAGAAAGCCTTCCTAGATGAACAAGATAAAAAGGAAGAGAAATTTAGAATCCTAGAGTTGGAGAGACAAACCTTGTTGGAAATATAAAATAAATCCCTCTAGTAGGAGAAAGATAGACTCTTGGATCAGCGACTTAATGACCAATTCAATAACATGCATCTTAGTGGTGGAAATAACTCTCCTCCATCCACTCCTCCTGAGACTGCACAAAGTGGAAGACATTCAAGGATGCCATCATGATCTCCTATCCCTAGAGGAAGAAGGGTTTCAATACATGGTCATTATAGGAGATGAACAACTCCTAGGTACTCAAAACAACCTTCACAATGTGCTCATCATGGTTCACAATATGGGGTTAGTAGCTCAAGTTTTGACCTCAGCTCCCAAGAATTCATAAAAATGCAACAAGAACCACTCTTCCAGTAGTATGTGGAGAAATATCTAGATAAAACAAAGACAAGTTCCTAGAGAGTTTAATAAACAAGGGAGCTAGAGTCCCCTACAAATTTGATGTGGACAAGAAGATTAAGAAGAAAGGTCCATCTCAAGAAGAGGAGATCAAACAACTTAAGAGTATGATAGAAAATATGTTAGCACCCAAGAATTCATTCTCACTTGATTCAATTTGTCCTAATCCTTTTGACAAAAGTGTTAACATGAAAGACTTCCCTAGAAAGGTTGAGATCCCTCAATATGACAAGTATGATGGGAATGTAGATCCACATGATCACGTGTGCCAATTTTATACCACAAGTTTTGAGTTCCATCAAGATGACATGTACCTCATGAGATTGTTCTTAAGGAGTCTTAAGGGTCAAGTGATGGAATGGTCACCAACATAATTCCTCGTGTTAAGACTTTCAAAGAGCTTGTCCACATATTTTTTCAACACTTTGCATACAACCTTTCAAGATCTATCACCATGTTGGACTTATGCAACTTAAAGAAAAATCAAGGGGAATCCTTTGTCACTTTCTTGCAAAAGTGGAGATGACAATGTTCTCACTACTCTAGAACCATCCCTAAAAATGAGAATATTGACATCCTTGTTAGAAAATTGGTTCCCGAAATGCGGTATGAAGTTAGGAAGATGGTTTTTGATTCCTTTGACACCATGGTTGAAACCGCATGTAGGATTGAGGATGTTTAGAAAGAACAAGGAATTTTGACCAAACATGGAAACAATAAAATTAACAATAACAATGGTCAAAATAACAACCCTAACAAGGATAAAGAAAATAACTCACACTGGAATAGGAACAAACAAGTGGTTAATGATGTAGTTGTGGACTCCTCCCAACCCAAAGATCAAATTGTGCTCCACTTGTCTAGTGTTGTTCAAGCCATGAAACTCAATGCATCTAATCAAAAAGAGAATAAGCTGAGATACCAAGATAGCCCTAAGAAAGAAAGATGTCAATTTTCAAAACTTGGTGATTCATGTGAGGATGTCTTGAAAACACTCATTGGCAACAACCTTGCACATCCTCAAGATCCCATGAAGCATTATATACCTGATGTTAAGACACATTGGTGGGATGAGAAATCCTTTTGCAAGTTTCACAATGGCATCGGACATGACATTGAAAATTGTTAGAAACTCAAATATATCATCCAAAATCTCATTGAAAATGGAAAACTTAAGATAGATGGATTGAACACCAATGTTGATCATAAGGCATTCAAAGAACCGTTTCCCAAGTATGAGAAGGGGGAAACCTCTAAAGCTAAGAATGGGAAGGATGAGATCAATTACACACACAGATGTAGAGAATACTATCAACATGCTTGAATTTGTAGAAGAAAATGTCAACATGATGAGGGGTAAAGATCCCTATGGTTATGATCTAGACATGGACTCTCCTCCTATCTTTGATGAAGAACCTGTCATGGTGCTAAGGGGTCATAACTCTAGAGGGTCATCGCAAGCCCTCAATGTTGTTATGCAAAGTCAAGATCCCATTGTCATTAGATGACCCAGTTCAAGTCAATCAAGTAAACCTAAGCAAGTAGTATCCAAGAATGTCACCTCAAAACTAGCAGTCAATCCTAAGTCAAGCTATAATCTTGTTGATCAGTTGCAAAGAACCCCATCTCAGATTTTGATCTTTGAGCTCTTAGAGTTGTCCTCAAGACACAAGCAATTCCTTGAGGATTCTTTGTGCACAACAAATGTCCCCAACAAATTACATGTTGACCAATTCCAAAACATGGTTAACCACGTTGCTAGCCCTTATTACCTTACCTTTTTTGGAGGATGATGATAAAGGTTTGAGCCACCCACACAATCTCTCTCTTCATATTGAGGTGATGATCCACAAAACCTGTGTTAGGTGTGTGTTGATAGATGGGGGTACTGCGCTTAATATTTGTTCCTTTAGTCTTTCAAAAGAGTTGGGTTATTATGAAAAACTCATAGATACCAGGAAAAGGATCACCATCAAAGCCTATGATGAGGCAGAAAGAAGTTCCAAGGGGTTGGCCATCCTTCCTATTAGGATTGGCCCTGTTGAAAAAGATATTTTATTTCAAATAGTTGATGCTGGCCCCCTTGCATATAATATCTTTCTCGACAGGCTGTGGATAACTAATATGCAAGTGGTGTCATCTACCTATCATCAGTGTGTTAAATTCCCTTACAATGGAATAGAGATTTGTATACATGGGGATAATACTTTATGTGTTAACTCAATTTCAGTAGGAACTCATGTTCCCCTCAATAGAGAAGGAGAAGACTTCGATGCAACCTTAGCTGAATGTAAAGACAAGCTCAAGTCGGTAGACCTTGGCATGGGGGGGTATCAACTCAACTCCCTCACAACATTACCAATTTCACCTTGGTCTTATGGAATGCCTCCACAAGAAAAGAGACCATCCTCTTTGGTTATGACTTTATTTGGCACATTCTTAGAGTCCTTAGTGCCTATTCAAGATGAGAAACAAGAGATGTTTGTCACATATTGGATTTATAGAGAATAGAAATACATGCACAATGAGAACTTCTCTCCCTCTCCTAAGGCTTATGGATGGGGGTATACTTTTTTCAAATAGATGGGCTATCCCAAACATGGCCCTCTTAATCACAGATTGGATGCTAGAGCCAAACCCCTTGATCATCATCTTTTTGGATGCACATTTAAAAAGATGGTTGGCCTAGGCTTTGCAAATCGAAACAAGCACACTACTCCTATCCTTGATAAGTTGGATACTAAAGATGAAGCATAATACATACCTATTTGACAAATCAGCAAGACATGTTCAAATATTGGGTCCCTTCCACTGATATCCTTTGGGGAGATTCATATATTCCGGTCACTCGTGTGCTAGTTGCAAGTTTAGAACAAGATGAATTAGATGTAGAAGATCCTTTGAAAGAACGTCAATGAAAGAATCTTGTCTATTTAATGGAAAGAGAAGGTATTACTCTTGATGACACTAGACCTTCCACATCACAATGTCCCAAACCTTCATGGTGTAAACATCCTAGTCGTAGTTGAGACACAATTTTATATGAGTATGAATGAGACTCCTTCTCAAAGCCTTCCACAGTTGACATGGATGTTGATGTCATCCACACTTATAGTTCTCAACCTGAGGTAGCTGATGAGTCATGTGTAGGATTAGAGGATTTGAACCCATGTGTTGCCTTAGTGGATGATTCTTCACTTGTTAGGATGAACCCCAATTTGGGTAGCGCAGAGGGATACGTTACAGACTCTGACTCTTTGGTCACCAACGATAATATCATTCACATTTATAACCTTGAACCAGTCGTTGACTTGCCTCTTGTTCATCCTGACCTCATTGATTGTTCCCAACACTATCAAGAACCTAATCTCTTAACATTTCAAAATGATTATGAGATTTCCTGTTACCTAAATGCCATTGAACCCATAGTCTCTTCCATCAGTGAACCAAATACCAGCATGATAGAGCTAGACATCAAGTACCTTAGTCACAAAATACATCAAGCACCTAAAGATGAGGTACTTGATCATCTCCCTAGCTACTATCAAGATAGATCTTCAGTGCTTATTGAACCAACACAAGTAGTCAATTTGGGTACATATGAGACTCTACAGATCGTACACTTGACTGATTCTTTGTCACCACAAGAAAAAGAAGCTTACACTAATTTCTTACAGAAGAAGAAGATAAAATTTGTATAGACTTATTCAGATATGCCAGGGTTGGACATTAATCTTACCATGCATCACTTGTCTATAGCTCCAGGTGTCAAGCCGGTTAAACAAAAATTGACAAAGATGCATCCTCACATAGCTCTCCTAGTCAAAGCAGAATTAGAGAAACTCCTTGGTGAAGGATTCATAAGAGTTATTTCCTATGCTAAATGGATATCAAACATTGTACCAGTTTCCAAACATGACAAATCCATTCAAGTTTGCATAGATTTTAGAGATGTCAATAGAGCATGCTCAAAGAATGACTTTCCACTTCCCAATATCGACATGATAGTGGATATGACTGCGAGTTATGAGATATGTTCCATGATGGATGGTTTTTATGGATACAATCAGATTAAGATAGCTGAAGATCAAGAAAATACTGCATTAACTTGTGCATGGGGTACCTATTGTTGGAACGTTATGCCTTTTGGATTAAAAAATGCAGGAGCCACATATCAATGAGCTATGACAACCATTTTTCATGACATGATGCATAAAAATATGGAAGATTATGTGGATGACACCTTGGACAAATCTAAGAAGAGGGACACATGCTTAGATGATTTAGAAGTCATTCTAGATCACATGGAATGATTTCAACAAAGGTCAAATCCTAAAAAGTGTGTTTTTGGAGTCACCTCTGAAAAATTACTTGGATTCATCATTTCAACAAGAGGAATGGAGGTAGACCCTAAAAAAGTCCAAGAAATCATAGATATGCCACCTCCTAGAAACATTAGTCAAATGAGGAGCCTTCAAGGACATCTTCAATCCATAAAGAGATTCATTTTATAGTTAGCAGATAGAGCTCAACCCTTCAACAAGAACTTACACAAGAGAGTAAAATGTGTTTGGAATGAGGATTGTCAAAAGAGCATAGATAAAATCAAGAAATACTTGGTGAATCCTCCCATTTTAATGCCTCCTATCCCAGGGAAACCACTTATTCTATACATTTCAGTGATAGAATTTTCCTAGGGGGCATTACTAGCTCAACTGGATGAACATGGGAAAGAAAGAGAAATATACTATATTAGCTGCACTCTTGTTTCATATGAGGTTAATTACACCAGCATTGAGAAATCTTGCCTTGCATTGTGTTTTCTTCCCAAAATTTGCAACATTACATGCTTGCACACACTATACACCTCATAGAAAAAATAGATCCACTCAAGTATTTGCTAGGTAAGGTTTCCCTCATAGGTAGACTTGCTAAATGGATGATGATTCTTTCAGAGTTTGACATAGAGTACATTGAGCATAATGTAGTCAAAGGACAATCCATAGCAGATCAATTGGTTGATTTCCCAATACAAGACACTACACCTATTCAAGTTTACTTCCCAGATGAGCACCTAATGTATATGACTGAAAGAACATGGAAGATGTTCTTTGATCGATCCTTTATGAAAAATGGTTCAGAAGCTAGTGTGTTGTTCATTTCTCCTCATGGGTACATGATTCCTAAGTCTTACAAGTTGTTGTTCCCATGTACAAACAACATTGCTGAATATGAAGCTTTAACAAATGGACTTAAGATGGCCATAGAATGGAGAATCATAGAGTTACACATCTATGGGGATTCACAGTTTATAATCAACCAATTTAATGATGAATATTACACAAAAAATGAGAAACAGGTACCTTACAATAAAATGGTTGATTCCTTGAAATGATACTTCATATTTGTCACGTTTCAGCAAATCCCTAGAGTAGAAAAAAAAGCAGTCGATGCTATGGCTACACTTGCTTCACTTCTTCAGTTAGAGAAACACGAACCCAAATTTGAATTCCTGGTGGAAGAGCTACATCACCCTATCTATAAATCCCAAGAAATTAATGTCATTTGTACCCTCTTTGGTCGTGAGTCATCCCATTATGATTTCATTTACTCATACCTTCATTATGGCATTATACCTAAAACCTTTAACCAATCTGAACATAGAAACCTTACCTGAAACTCCTCTCATCATTCCCTTATCTCTGGTGATTTGTATAGGAGGGGTCTAGATGGAACACTTCTTAGATGCTTAGGAAAGGAAGAATGCGACCAAGCATTACTTGACATCCATGAGGGCATCTGTGGGGGGCATTCCAATGGTCTTTCCATGGCCCAAAGGTTGATTAGGGTGGGGTACTATTGGCCTACGATGCAGATTGATGCGGTAGCTTTTGCAAAGTCATGCGAAAAGTGTAAAAAAATTTGGTAACCTGATACATGCTCCAGGCAGGGATCTCATTCCTTCTATATCTCATTGGCCATTTCAGTGATGGGGCTTTGATCTTGTTGGGCATATTCATCCCAACTCATCAGGTGGACACAAGTTTATTATTACTGCTATTGATTACTTTACTAAATAGGTAGAAGTTGTCTCAGTTTATGTTGCCTCAGGCAAGAGAGTCTCTCTATTAATTCTTAACCATATCATCTATCAATATGGAGTGCCTTCTGAGAATATCACTAACAATAGAGGCCAATTCAAAAATAAGGACCTTAAACAAATTTGCAAGAAATTCAAGATTAAACAACATTGGTCCTCCATTTACATCCCGCAAGGAAATGGTCAAGCAGAGGCATCAAACAAAACCATTCTTAAAATCCTACATAGAACAGTCTGTAAGAATGGTAGAGATTGACACTTATAGATAAATCTAGCTTTGTGGGCCTATAGAATGAGTATTCGTACTCCTACTGGGGCTACCTATTTTTCCCTTGCATATGGCACTGAAGTAGTGTTACCTTTGGAGGTTGAGATTCTTTCACTTAGAGTTTCCCTCAAAGGTCTAGTTACAAATGAAGACTACCACGCCATGAGACTTCAAGAGTTAGAACTTCTAGATGAAAAACATCAAGTGTCATTTGACCATATGAAGATTTATCAAAATTGCATGTCCAAAGCCTTCAACAAAAAGGCTCACCTTAGAGAATTCCAAGTGGGAGATCTTGTCATACGTGAAAATCTTAAGTATCAACAACATAGAGATCAAAAGGGGAAATTTGAACCTAATTGGCTTGGACCTTACATCATCACAACAAATTTTGGGTCAGGTGCTTATTTACTATCTATAGTAGAGGGAGAGGAGCTCCCTGATCCTATCAATGTCTTGCACCTGAATAATTTCTATCCATGATGAACATTCTGTCTAGGAGCACCCTTTGTACATACTTATTGATCCTGAAAAAATCCAAAAAAGTTATATATTGTCAAAAATTCTAAAAATCATAAAATGTCCTAAAAAAAATGATCATCTTAGTGAAAAACTAGCAATAGGTGCTTTGATGTATCTCAAAAAAAATTATATATTCCAAAAATACAAAAAAATACAAAAAATTCAAAAAAATAGAAAAAAGTGCCTTGGTGAAAACCTGGAAACAAGTGCCTTGGTAGCAAAAAATTAAAAAAAATCCAAGTGGTGAAAACCTGGAAATGGGCATTACTTGAGGCCTTTACATCCCTGTTTCTTACCGCATGTCCATGACATTTAGCCTTTCTCCATCATGCCTTTTCCTTATTGCCTTGGTCTGGAATTGGTCATTGTCTTTGTCTAGGGGGCATAACTTTTTATCTTTGGTCTCTTGGATGTGTTATTCTTTAGGATATCTCACAAATGGTGTTTTTCAACACCACCCCAGCTTTATTTTTCAATACAACCCTAGACATGAGTATTTTTCAACACTTGTCGGTTTGGTCTTACCTATTTTTGTCATGTGATCTTACCTGCTTACAAGCATTCAATCCTTATCCTTGGAACTCAGTATCAATTAACACACTTAAATTTTTAAACATAACACTAAATGCTTGAGCTATGTCATGATCTTTTCTTTGTGTATTGACTATTATTGATTTTTGTTGAGTGTCCTTGTCTAATAATTCTCTCGGAGATGCATAGCTAAAGGAATTGGGGCATGGGGGATGTTTTTATTTTCTTTATACTTGTCGGTGTGGTCTTGAAACTCTAGAGTCTCTTTTTGTCCCCTTGAAACACTTCGGAGATTTGAGGCATCATCCTTGAGTGTTTTGCACAACCATTCTTATGGTCATCCTGACATCTATACCTTGATGCAAGCATGGTTTTGCTACATTAAATTGGGTAGCCTAACATTGAATTCATCTTGACCTTTATATCTTTGATGCTTATGTTATAATATTTCCACATTCTAATCCGATATAAATCACATTTATATCTTCATAGTATCGCTTATAACTAGTGATGATTAATGTGTGATTTTCTAATGTTTGTTAATAATGGCCCAATGATGAAAATAAATTCCTTAACATTCTCTAATGAATGATGAACACAAAATCCTATGTTATAATTTCTCTATTGCAAGTACACCTTTGCATTTTCATGTAGCTTGCATTGTTAGACCTCATGTTAATTTGCATTGTTAGACCTCATGTTAATTTACATTTTTAGGCTGCATTATGAGTTTGAGAGGGTTTTTCCTTCATCTTGCGTGTGGACTTTTAATCAACTATAGTCATGTTTTGATCTTTATTTCCTTATCTTCTTTCGTGATCTCAATTGAAATTTTCTATCTTAAACAGTTTATTGATTTTGGGGCATTCTCTTTCTTAAGGCAAATTCTCTTTCTTCTCTCCATTTCTTTTCACCTCTTCCAAACTTCTATCTTCCATTCACTTTCACCCTACTTATTTTCTTCCAATTCAACCTTGGGGCATAATATTTTGTGATTGATGATCTACCTTAGTTATGTGATCCTTATATCTTTCATCTTACATCAAGAACCTTATCTTTAGTTCAATTTGATCAAATGTATCGATTTGTTATTTCTCCTCTATCTCATTTCAATTTTGTTCATGAGGGGGTAGTACCTATCAAACTTCAATCCTTGATTCAGCTTTATCAATCTCATAAATTGCTCCACTTGGGGAAACCCTTCTTAAGATTCTTATCTTGGACATGTCAATTACCTATTTACAGGGGTATTGACCTTGTCTTTTTCAATCATCTTATCTTTGTCCTGATGTATTCTCACACTTCAACTGCATTCTTTGACTACATGTGTTCCCATAAAGATCACACATTAGTCAAAGAGGGGCAAATGTATGCACCCTAAAATGATCGCCTATACTATGGGCCCCCATTCTTCAATTTATCAAATGACAGAATCAATTATCAAATTTCTAAATCAATGCTTTGCAGCATTTTCAATTCAAATCAATTTCCTTGATCAAATCATAATTAATTCAATTATTTCAATATTTCCTAAGGTTTGCTCATTTCATCAATAATCTTATTTAATTAAAATAAAACATCCCTTTTAATTAAATAAAATAATCTTATTTAATAAAAAGAAAATCTCTCTTTTAATTAAATAATCTTATCTTATTTAATTAAAATCTCTCTTTTAATTAAATAATCTTATCTTATTTAATTAAAATCTCTTTTTTAATTAAATAAAATAATCTTATTTAATTAAAATAAAATCCCTCTTTTAATTAAATAAATAAAATCTCCACTTAAATCTAGCTTTGTGATGAAAAAAGGAAATAAATCAAATAAAAATTCCTTTTTCTCTACACATATTCCGAAGTGGTGGGATTTTTCCTCTTACTTGCCTTTTTAGGGATTTATCCCACATTTCTCTTGAGGATGTATTCCTCTCCACACTTTCCTTTATAAGGATCCCTCTCCTTCTCATTTCAGATATCAAGTTTTCATGTTAATGTTATGCTGCAGGTTTGGAGATTGGAGGAGAGTTTGAGCACTTGAGCTTGAACCATGCAACTTCTCTTCTTCTTGTCTTCTTCTCTCATGCATCCATGTCAATCCATTTAGATTAGATTCATATTAGTTTATATTCACATTTCCTTTCATATATTAAGCTTGCACATTTCCTTTCATAGATTAATCTTGCATACTTTCCTTTCATAGATTAATTTACTTCCATGCATTGTTATCATATAGGATAGTTTTCATTCTCATTTGCAATGCATATTTGATGATCATGGATACTAGCATTCTTTCTTTTCCTCTTTGAATCTCTCATTTCATGGTGTACTTGCATGGACATAGCTAGGTCTAAACTAAGGGCCTTCATCACAAACCCTTGCATTTCATGAATAGGGAGCTATGAGTTGTCGTTTGAGACCTCATTCTTGAGAAATCTTGAATATAATGACTCATAGAAGCGTGTCAACATGCTAGCACACAAGTAGTAGATCATCAATCACTACCAAAATTATTTTTATATAACCAATACAAATGTTTGACTATCAGTAAGCTCTTTTAGCTTAGATTTGATTCTTGCAGAGTACTTTCTTCATTCTTCATTCCCTTTACTGGATAGATGTAGAAAATTCTAATTTTGTCTCTCCCTTTATTTTAGAATCTTCTCTCCCTTAGATGGATGTTTCTTTTATGATTTCTCTCCCTTTGACGATTCCTCTTCTTGATGGATACTTCTATTCATATCTCTTTTTCCTATGACAACAATACATTCCTCTTTATATTCATTAAGTACATTTTTCTTTTGAATACTTCTAATAATATTTCATGAATACTTCTCATAGATATTTCATTTCCATATGGATATAATCTCTTCCTTAAGTCATCTCTCCCTTTGGATACTTCTCTCCCTTTAGTCATCTCTCTCTTTGAGAGCATTGCCAAACTAAATCTTTCTTTATTTTCATTATATATTCCTTGAATTTCCCTTTCCATCAGTAATACAATAACTCAAACAATAACTATAGTGTTCAGTGTAGATAAGTACCTTGCTCTGTACTAATATATCTTTGCATTCCAACTTTGTGCTTGCATCAACATGAATGATCTTCGGATTATGTGTAGGCTGATGAAGCCTCCTATTCAGCTTAGTGACCAGTAGACAAGGGTCAAACCCCTAGTCTCTTTCTCAGGTACTCAAATGTATCTTTAGGCAATGGCTTTGTGAATATGTCTTGTAATTGTTCCTTGGATTGAACATATTCTAGTATCACCTCTTTCTCTTGCACTTGTTCTCTTAAGTAATGATAATTGATAGAAATATTCTTTGTCTTAGCATGCATGACATGGTTCTTTGATATGTTTATTGCACTGGTATTGTCACAATAGATAATCACTGGTTCAAGAATTTTCATATTCATACCTTCTAGTAATTTCTTTATCAATGCAATGTTAGAGAAATTTGTAGCAACAACCACATATTTTTCTTCTACAATAGATTGTAAGATGCATCCTTTCTTCTTACTTATCCATGTGATGAGTTTGTCACCCATAAAGAATGCTCCTCCTATTGTGCTCTTCCTGTCATCTAATTTTCTATCTCAATCAGCATTTGTATAGAATTGAAGCTCAAATTTTCCTTTTTTTTTATACCATAAGCCATAGTCTTCGTTATTACTTAGATATCTTAGAATTCTTTTGACAGAAGTCATGTGTGATTTCTTGGAATTAGCAGAGAAACTTGCAACTATTCCAACTACATGTGCTATATCTGGTCTAGTATTATCAACATACATGAGTTTTCCAATCATAGATCTATATAGGGTCTAATTTACCTTGGTTGACTTTTCTTCCTTTGTCAGCTTGCATCTAGTTGCCATAGGTGTTCAACCTGGCTTGGAACCTTCCATCTTGAATATCTTCAGCATTTCCTTGATGTATTTGGATTGTGTGATATATATGCCTACATCCTATCGAATAATTTGTAGACCAAGAAATAATTTGATCTCCCCAAACATTGACATCTCAAAAACTTTTCTCATTTCATTAGAAAATGATTTTCATAACAGACCATTCCCTCCAAATATGATATCATCAACAAATATTTCAGCAATCAAAATGTTATCATCAGTATATTCTTTAAAATATAGATTACTATTTTCACTTATTCTTACAAATCCAATACTTATGAGATAGGAGTGAATTATTTCATACCATCCTCTTGGTGCTTTTTTCAATCCATACAAGGCTTTGTGTAGTCTAAAAACCATATTTGTCTTGTTAGGATCAACAAACCCTTCTAGTTGTTCAATATATACCTCTTCTTCTAGTATTTCATTCAAGAATGCAGACTTGACATCCATTTGGTATACCTTGAATCCTTTGAATGCAGAATAACCAAGTAGAATTATGACTCCTTCTAGTCTAGAAATGGGTGCAAAGGTTTCTCCATATTCAATACCTTCTTCTTGTGCAAACCCTTTGCATACTAATCTTTCTCTATTCCTTGTGACTTCTCCATTCTCATTCAGCTCATTTTTTAATATCCATTTAGTACCAATGACATTCTTGTCATCTGGTCTAGGTACTAATGTCCATTTTTTGTTCTTCTCAATTTTTTCTATCTCTTCATTCATAGCACTAACCCATTCTTCATTTTCAAGTGCAGTATTAATAGATTTAGGGTAAAAATCACAAATTAAATATCTAGTGTTCAGTGACTTGCTTCTTGTTCTCATTCCATCCTTTTTGTCTCCTATGATCTAGTTCTATGGATGGTGTCTTATGACATACTTCACAAGTATTAGCTTAGCCCTTTTTACATCATTCTGATCATCATCTTGACCTTCATTTTGATCTCCATCACTAGGTGCAGCATTTTAAGCAATTTCTTGATTTTTGGTGTTTGCAACCTGAAGCTCAGGGGCATTATTCTATCGCTCAGGAGTGATACATTATTGCTCAGGAAGAGTGTCACATTTTTCACTATAGACAAACATGTTGTAGTCTTCCAGTTCCTTTTTTATTTCCTCATCATTTTTCTCAACAAATTCATCTACTTTGACATTTGCACTTTCAATTTTTTTTTAGAGGATTTATTAAGACATTTATAAGCCTTTGTTTTTGTAGAATACCCTAGCAATATTCCTTCTTCACCTTTGGAGTCAATCTTTCCATTTCTATCATCTTTCAAAATATAACATTGACTTCCAAAAATTTTGAACTTACATTGGGTGTATGTCCATACCATAGCTCAAAAGGTTTCTTATTTGTGTCATTCAATTGAACTATGTTCAATGTGTAGACAGTAGTATTGACAACTTCTCTCCAGAATGTTTGAGTGATGCCTTTCTCAATCATCAGTGTTCTAGCACAATCAATAATGGATTTGTTCCTTCTTTCAGCAATCCCATTTTGTTGTGGTGTTCTTGGTGTAGAAACTTGTCTTTGAATTCCATGCTCATTACAAAAGTTAGTGAATTCATCAAAAATAAATTCTCCTCCTCTATCTGATCTTAGATATTTTAGATCCTTTCCACTTTTTTTTCAACTATAGCCTTACACCATTTAAACATCTTAAATGCTTCTAATTTTTATTTTAAGAACATAACAGTCATCATTCTAGAATAATCATCTACAAATAGAATGAAGTATCTATCTCCATAGTATCTCTTAGTTCTCATTGGTCCACATAGTTCTGTATGGACTAATTCTAGAATAGCATTAGATGTTTAGGTTTTTCTCTTGAAACTAGACTTTGTCATTTAACCTTTTTGACAATTCTTACACATGACATGGTCGGGCTTTGACATGCTCAGTAAGCCTCTTGTTAGAGTAATAGACCTTTTGGGTTACTAATTAAATCATTTTGATCTAATTACTAACTCACCTATTTACTCTAGTTGCTTAAGCCGACCTTAGGGTTTCCCTTTTAGGGTTCATGATTCATTTTTAAGGAATCACCTCTTTGTATTTTACAATGGAGATATTGTTCATAATAGTAGATTATTCTTTTGAATGTGAACATGATGCCTCTCATCTTTTGGCCTCTATAGTTTTTTCTTTTCTTATGTTCTTTTGCTTCTTCCATGTGACATGGTTATGCATGCAAGTGTTCTTGGGAGATTAGGATTTCACCTAATCTAACATGGTATTAGAGCCATCCTGCGGCTCTCTGTTTGTGTTTTGTTGAAGTATTTCAGAAGCAGGAGGTTTTCAAGTTTTCAGAGTTTTTTTTATGTGAATTTAGAGGTGGGATTTGTTTCTAGTCACTTTGGGCTCAAACAAACATCACCATTGAGCTCAAAGCACCCAAAAACCCTAGAATCCATATAAAATTTGTCCATTTTGGACAACGTTGGCTCTGAGGCAAATTTTTTTGGTTTATAGGATCGTACGGGCACAGAAACCGAGGAAAAAATTTAAAAAAAAATTCATTTTTTAAAGTTTTTTTTGCGTTAAAAAATGTAGCTAGTGTTTATGGGAAAGGCACCACCACTGCTCCACCATGGCCTGCACCGCCGCTCGACCCCCGCCAGCCCCTGTCGACCCCGCACCGCCGCCCTGTAGCACCACCCAGTGGGCTTTTAGCCCCACGGGCCCCTCTTCACCCCTGCGGCAGTCACATTGGTGACCAAGGGCTCCACCCTCAGCCCCCTATGCACGCCATATGCCTAGGGGCTAGGATTTTTTAAGCCCCAAGGGCTAAAAATTTTCTTTTTGGAGCCTTTTTTTCCCTCTGATGGTGTTTTTTCTTTATCTAGAGAAAATAGAGGCATTTTCCTGACTTCTTTATATCATTTTCTTCCTTTTTGATAGTGTGTTTTTCTGTCAAAGTCTGATGTTTGTTTTTGCCTTCCGGGAGCCATATCTTTCTCATCCAAACTCTATTTTTGGCAAACTAGATATGTAATACCCCTCTAACCCTAATATAAGTTTTGTGTTTTTGAATGAAGTAAGATCTTTCGATGTTTTCTTACAGCTTAAGTTGTTCATGATACTTGTTTGATCTATTCCTATAGTTTGTTTATAATGATTTCATAAACCAGTACCTGAGGATTCTAATATCAGATATACTATCTAAAGGTATAATATTTGTATGTATTTATCTCTATGTATGTATTGAGGAGCTTCAAGACCTTTATGAATGTTACATATGAATATATATAAGTGATTATTTATATTTTCTTCTGTTAAGGTTACTTTTGATGAATCTTGTATGTCACTTGATGATTTGGGTTATGTCTCATGATTATGTTGATTTATTATTAGTATTGATTA
>MU223776.1:10712035-10732923 GCA_018584345.1 Thuja plicata
AATGATTAGTTATGAAATAATGAAACAAGATAGTAACTTGATAGTAATGTTAAAGGTTGGTTCATGTTTATGGGTTAATGAAGTACCTAGCATAATGTCTACCTTATTAATACTAATCTCTTACCTAAATGTTTAGAGGAAAGTGTTACAAATGATAATAGATATTTATAAAATCAATATGATCTAATGGCATCAATTGATAAAAGGAATAATGATGTTAGACGATTAACTTATGTTTAATGAAAGAAACAAGTTAGTGAAATTTACCTTGGTGCATTAAAATTAATGTAGATCTTTTAAGCTCATAATTAAATGGATATCTTATGCATGTAAATAGTTTAGATAATGTTGCTTTAGTAGCGACATTAGGGAACCTGTGAGGACTTAAGTTGAATAAATCTTACATTCAAGTTGTAGAAAAGTATTTTTTTATTTTATTTTAGAGATATGAAGTGCAATGGTGAATATTATTCTAGTTAAACAAAAAAATAAAATTACCTGCATCTTATAGATATTTTATGTATTGTCCTCTCGGGTTGCTTGGCGGGGCATTACAAGATATCGTCAAAAAGCTGGTTTAGTGAGTTTTTTAGTGGCAGGGGTCTTTTCTCCAGATTATTCTCTAGGTTCTCTCTCCTCTGAGTTTTTCACTTTTGCACTCTGGTAGATTACTTGGGTTCTACAAGTCTTGGGATCTCTTCCTCTATTCTTCTGGCTCACTCTTCTTTCTAAATTTATGAGCATTGTATAATTCTCTTCTATAGCATTCCTTTATCTATAAATGCACTAAGATAAAGTGCCTACTTTTGCATATCTGGGATTTTGAGCACCTTGTGTTTGTTTGTACTCACACTCAGTTATAAAGTGCCATGGGGGGTTATGATGTTTTTTCCTTATGTGCTCATCCACCTTTGTCAAGTGAGTGTCCCTTCCATGACATTTACCCCATGATGTGTGTCTAGAAGATCATTTCTTCTACTTTGACATCACCCTTTATCCTATGCGTGTACCTTCTTTTGCACTATGGGTGTTCCTAATTCTTCTTCTTGCAGTTGTTCCTGGCATTGCATTTCAGTGTTCCTGTCACACCTCTCCATGTTTAGCATTATGGGGGGGTTCACCTATTGGTTCTATTGCTTCCTTGGTTCAGTTGAGAAATCTACATTTTCATTTTTTGTTCCTATGTACTAGGTGGATGCAGTGGCTAGTCACCTATGCATTTTGGTGAGATGGATCATCTACTATATAGACACTCATTCATTCCTACTTTTGGAGGTCACCTCTTTGATTGATCAGCTCTTTAGACTTTGTCTTCTCTACCTGGTCATGCACTATTTTAGTGGGGGTTCCAGCAGTTACTTTTGACAGTGTTTGTAGCTTCATGCTTTGGAGATGCTATACATGCTCTTTCTTGTTCCTTTCTTTGGGACATTCTGTAGATTGGAGGTTTTGTTTCCTTCATCTATTTTATCTCTTTTTGGGGTAGCATTTTTTCCACTGGGTTTTCTCTATTTCCACGCTTTATTGAGATTTCTTGTACTTGGGTACCTGATCAGGCCTTTGTTGTCGTGACCCATCTTTCTTGCTTTCTGCAGTAGTCTCCTAGGTTTTAGCTTCTCCCTAAGCTTATCTTAAGGGGGGGTGTTAGAGTAATAGACCTTTTGGGTTACTAGTTAAATCATTTTGATCTAATTACTAACTCACCTATTCACTCTAGTTGCTTAAGCCAACCTTAGGGTTTCCCTTTTAGGGTTTCATGATTCCTTTTCAAGGAATCACCTCTTTATATTTTACAATAGAGATATTGTTCATAATAGTAGATTATTCTTTTGAATGTGAACATGATACCTCTGATCTTTTGGCCTCCATAGCCTTTTCTCTTCTTCTATTCTTTTGCTTCTTCCATGTGACAGGGTTATGCATGCAGGTGATCTTGGGAGATTAGGATTTCACACCTAATCTAACACCTCTTACTTTCCTTTTATTTCTTATCCTAATCACATTGTCAAAATTCACATGATGTAACCTTTTATGCTACAACCATATGTCTTTGTTTCTAGCTATTAAACAAGTGGTGTTTATATCATCAAGATAGAATAGGTTACCTTTTTTCTATTCACCAGTTCTGATCAACCTTCTTGATTCATTAAAGATCTTTGCCTTTTTGTTATCAAATGCAACTTGGTGACCTATGTTATTCAATTGTGAAACACTCAATAGATTATAGTTAAGGCCTTTTACCCAATTTTTATTTTTACATCTAATCATATTATTTAACATTATGGTTCCTTTACCTTCAACCGAACATGATGAGACATTACCCATTCTTATTGATCCATCATTCTAATACTCAAAAGTTTCAAAATTTTCCTTATCTCCAGTCATGTGGTGAGTACAGCCACCATCAATAATCTAGACACCATTTTTACTAACCTTAGATATGACTACACTCTCAACATACCTTTCTTTTTGATCTGAATCATCCTTCATAGAAATAAATACCCCCTCAATATCTTCATCAGATTCGGTGTCAGTATTCCTAGCTTTGTTCTTAGCTAGGTAACATGCTTTCTTTCCTTTATCCTTGTAGTCTTGGTTGTCTCTTCTATTAGATTGTCAGTTTGTTTGGTAATCTCTGTCATCACCTTTGTCAAACTTCTTTTCATATGATCTATCACTATTTCTGTCTTCTTTCCTTTTGTTAGGACATCTAGCAGCAAAGTGTCCAATCTCTTTACAATTGAAACATACCAATGGTAATTTACCTTTGTATCTACCTTTGCCTCTCTACAATCTTCTATCTATTAGTGCTTCAATCTCATCAAGCTCTTGGTCATCACTATCACTTTCACTATCATTTCTCATAGTGTGTTTATGACTTGATTTACTTATTTTCAAAGAAGATTTGAATGCACACTCAATATATGGTAAGACATTTTTGTCAAAGTTATTCATCTCAAATGAAATAGTTCTACCAACCAAACTATCTAGAGTGACATTGTTATTTTCTACTTCTCTCATTTATTCTATAGAAGATACTCTAATAGCATAAATAGGTAGTAAGGTTCTTAGGATTTTACTTACCATTATTTCTTCTTCAAGTACACCTCCTATTCCTTAGATAGCATTCATTGCCTCTTTGATTTTGTAGTTGTACTGAGTGATGTTTTCTCCTTCTTTCATACTTCGGTCATCAAACCTTCCTCTTAGGATTTCTTCCTTAGCCCTTAGCACATTAGCATCTCCTCCATGCACTAGTTTCAATTTGTCTCACATTTTCTTTATAGTGGTGCATGTTTTGAAATCTTCAAATTCAGCATTAGAGAGTAAGAAAGCAAGTTCTATTATCATAGAATTGTGTTCATGCTTTTCTCTCAATTGATCAAGTGTGTGAGGTCCAATAGGAAATACATATTTAGTATCCAAGTATTGAGTAACATCATTTCCAATACCTGATAGGTGGATTCCTATCCTACTTTTCCATGATGCAAATTTTTCCTTGTTAAACTTAGTCACATCCCTTTTGATCATCTTGTGGTCTTTTTCTTGAGTCTTTAAACTCCCTTTCTAAGCACACAAGCTCTAATACCAATTGTTAGAATAACTGAGAGGGGGGATGAATCAGTGGCCCCAAAAATTAATCCAATAAATTAACCCAAAACTTTATACCACAAATATAAACCTCTAGTTATCTTCATTCCTACAAGATGTATGCCTCTAAATAATCTTATCAAATAACTACTGCTCAGAATATAGTGTTTATCCCTTTTCTTAAGCTTTACCGAATAGTAGTCTATTCTTAACCAAAATAGAGTAAATAACTTAGTGTTTAGCGATCAATCATGTTTTAGTAATGTGTAAAAAAAAACATTAAAGAAATGAACCATATACACATTTGACACATATTTTTAATGTGGAAACCCTATTAGGGTAAAAACCACTTGGGACTGGTAACCAAAAATTTTCACTCTTCCGAAGTGAGCTCGGTGAAGAGCCAACCATGTTAAAGGTTACAAACACACTATTAAGTGTGACCTTGTTAGAGGTTTTAAAATTAACAGCTTATCACTTTATATCTGGCATTCACTATGCTATCTTCATGAAAAAACTTTTGATACTCCCCGGGATGTACCTCAATATATAAAGGATTGTTAAATCCTACTCTTTTAAGATATTTTATAAATAAATGGTTAAACTGAATCAGTATGTGATCTATTCATAAACACAACTTAATTTTACAGATGTTCAATTCTATTGTAAGCTCATAATACCTTTCTGATCAATTTTTCTCTTATGTTCCTTTGATCCACTTCTTTCTTCTCGGTGAATGTCTTTGATTGGTGTCTGCAGAAATCGTTAGCTCTATTCCTCTTCTTTAATGATTAGGTATGTATGAAGACTTCTTATCTTCACCAAAATTCTCTTCAGCATCTTCTTCTATTTCCCCCAATTCAAAATGAATTAGCTTCCCTTTTATATACATGATTTTATCATTTATAAGTCCTAGTCTTTCTTGTTCTTGACGTGATGTGCAAATCTCCCCATTCTTGCTTTAAAGCTTGCTTTAGTTTTATCCCTTATAGGGAGACTCCTAACTACCTTCTAATTTGTCTTGAACTCAATCTAGGTCACTCCTAGGATCTCTTAGGGCTTCCTCAATCCACCCTCTAAACCCTTAAAAGAACCACTTCTTTCCTTTCTCCAAGAATCTTCCTATCTTGTTAGGTTCTCATCTTTCTCCACCACAAGAACACTTCCTCATCTATGTTCTTTAAGCCCTAATCACAAGTTTGTATTTTAGGAGGATATGGGCTTCATTAAAATTTATTTGTGACTCCAAAATTAGGTCTTAACTTACCAAGTTCAATCCTTTTTCCATCGATTGCTAGATTCCTATCTTTTAGGCCTTATAGCCTTTTTCACCAATTAGGCCTCCTACAATTTAGGAATTGGAATTTATAGGTGAAACCTCTTAAATAACCCCCAAATTTGTTTTGAAAGTTCAAATATGTGATACTAGACCTCCAATATTTTGTTGGTCTTAGGTCCCAACTCTGTCCGTACACCCTATTTCAGAAATAGGGCTTTTTGCATGTTTCTAGACCAGTCTGTGGTCTTTGGCTTCAAAACTTGGTAAGAAGGTTTCTTGGGAACTCCTCCTTGTTATTTATTACCTGCACAACATACATCAACACATCCATGGCCTTATTGGCTTGTCAACTCATCCCTCCTGCATTTCCTAAACACATCTTCTCAGTCTTCCTAACCGGGCTTCATCCACAGCTCGCCTAGGGAAAGACTCTAAAAATAGGTTCACTCACTTCCATAGCTCCATCTTGTGGATTATTGAAGATCAAGGACCCTATTCTCCATCCTCAAGAGGCCATACAAAATCTACAATGGGAAATGGAGCTAGGTCCGCATCTTTGCCACACTGTCAGAACTAGACAGTAAACTATACAAACACAGAGTATTCACAAAATGAAAACGAAAAACAACTACAAAAAAAGATAGTAATTTAAAACACTCTATCACATTCCTAAGAATGATCTCCAATGGTCACAGTCCTAAAACTAATCCATGCACAACAAGAATGAACAATGTTTCTTCAATTCTACTACTCTATCATAAAACAAACTCTCTGTTGCAAAACTCAGTACCGTACAAATGACTTCCAACCCTTGAAATTAGGGTTTTCCTTCCTTATATCCCCTCAAAAATGTGCCTAAATCCTTGGATGAACTTAATCCAACTTAAACACCAAAACCCTTAAGACAACCAAAATGTTGTCAGCAACTTTTGAAAAGTTGCTAATGTTGCACAACAACATTTTTACATCTTTTTCAAATTTGCACTTTTCAAGTGTTTTGACACTAATATGACCTATCTAACCTTATTTAGACCTTTTAGGGAATCATAGGACCCTAAAGACATGAAAAAAATAAACTTTTCACTTGACAACATTATCAAGTACAGTGCAATAAATGAGCCAATTTGAAGTACTTTAATCTAGCAAAGAGCACAACCTAAGAACTACTTCACACCACACTTGGTCCACATGACCTTATATAATTATAGTTCCCTTCAAGAGGTTCTTTGACACTTTCACACACCAAAATCAACATGAGATAACCAACTAACTGGCTTCTCAAGGGTGCTCATGCACCATACTGCCAAGGTTAAGAACTTAAGTCACCTATGGTGACGGGAGCTTAGGATCAACTCCCTGCTTCTTGAATTAATTATTAGATACCCAAGTAGCTTCAACCTCTAACTTTCCTTTCCACTGAATGAGATGCTCCATGTAAGTTCCCTACCTAGTCTTTTTCTTCACTCTAGAGTCCAAAATTTTCATAGCTACTGGTTTTGGTGTATGGGAAATATGAACATCTTATGTTATTTCCTTATTGTCTAACTTTGATTTAGTTTGTACTAGTGTAGGCCCTTTATACATCACCAAATCTTGCACATTAAAGATAGGTGATAGTGCCAAATCTGATGGCAAGCCTATTTTATAGGCATTTTGCCCATATTTTGCAAGAATCTTACAAGGACCTATCCTCCTCATTTGAATTTTGGTGGGGACTCCCTTCTGCAACCTAGATTTGTTAAGATGTACCATCACAAGGTCATCCACAACAAATTGAATATCTCTCCTCCCTTCATCAACTTTGGCTTTCAGTTTTTATGTAGCCTCTTGGAGTTGCTTCTTCACTTGGTCATGAACCTCCTTCATTGATTGAGTGAAGTCCTCTACATATGCACTCCTGCCTTCTTCATTTGCTAAGTGTATTAACTCCAACATACCTCTAGGGTGTAGCCCATAAACTATTTCAAAGGGGCTTTTGCCTATTGTCCTATTAACACTGTCATTGTAGGCATATTCTGCCTATGGTAATAACTGATCCCAAATCACTCCATACTCCTTTTTCAAGCATCTAAGGAGATTACCTAGAACTTTGTTAATAAATTCTATCTAACCATCAGTTTGGGGATGGTAGGCTGACCCAAATGATAGGTTAGTTCCTAACCTTGTCCACAAGGTCTTCCAAAAATGACCCATAAATTTTACATCTCTGTCAGATACTATGCTTAGGGGCAAGCCATGAATCTGTACCACCTCTTTAAACAAAAAATGTGCAATATGACTAGAATCATGTGTGGTTTTGCAAGCAATGAAGTGACTCTTCTTACTAAACCTATCTATGACCACAAATATACTATCCAAACTAGTCTTGGTTCTAGGCAACCCAACCACAAAATCCATACTAATACATTCCCAAGGCCTATTAGGAATGGGCAGGGGTTGATACAAGCCCACATTAGAAGAGGTACCTTTAGCTTTCTGACAAACAAAGCATTGTTCTACATACTTCCTGACATCCCTCTGCATCTTAGGCCAATAATAGAACCTTTGCACTAGTTATAGTGTTTTTTTTAGGCAAAAATGGCCACTTAAGCTCCCATTATGCTTCTCTTGTATCACATTCTCCCTCATAGATCCCTTAGGAATACATAAATATCCTCATCTAAACAAGAGATCATTCTGAATAGTATAGTCTTCAAATTGACTATGGAAATGGTTTTTGAAATCTTTACATACCTTGTATGCTTCCGAGAAGTCTTCATCTCCTTCATAAAGCTCATTGAAGCTCTCTAAGCCAATACTTTGCAAATGTACCTCTTGGACTGTCAAGAGTCTCCTACTCAAAGCATCAGCCACCTTATTCAGCTACCCTTTCTTATGTTTTATAGTGAAGGTATAGGCCTACAAATATTCCATCCATTTGAGATGTCTATTGCTCAACTTCTCCTGAGAATTCATAAAAATCAAAGCTTTCTTGTCAGTATAAACCAAAAATTATTTTGGTAACAAATAGTGCCTCCACTTTCTCAAGGATTTCACCAATGCATATAGCTCTAGGTCATAAGAGGAATACCTCTTCTTAGCCTCATTTAACTTTTCACTATAGAATGCCACTAGCCTATTCTCTTGATTCAATATTGCCCCAATAGCTATACCACTTGCATCACATTCAAGGGTGAACAACTTATCAAAATTTGGAAAAACCAAAATAGATTGTGTAGCCACTCTCTTTTTCAACCACTCAAAACCTTTACCAGCCTCTCGAGTCCACTTCAATTTAGTTTTCACTCCACCTTTAATTGTATCTAAGACTGGTGCACATATCTTACTAAAACCTCTAATGAACTTCCTATAGAATTGGGCAAGTCCATGGAAAATCCTTACCTCAGTGCTGCATGTAGGGGCAAGCCAACTTAGTATTGCTTCAACTTTGCTAGGATCCATCTTCAAGGTTCCTTGAGACACCACAAAACAAAGATAGACCAGCTCTTGTTTTATAAATTCACACTTTTCCAAATTAATGGACAACTTCTCCTCATGAAGTTTCTTCACCACAATATGCAAATGTTGGAGGTGTTCTTCCTTGGTCTTACTAAAAATGAGGATATCATCAAGGTGCACAACTAAAAATCTACCTATGTAGTCCTTAAACACTTTGTTCATCAACCTCATAAAGGTTCTTGGAGCATTTCTAAGTCCAAAGGGCATGACCAACCATTCATAAAGCCCTTCTATAGTCTTGAATGTAGTTTTCCATTCATCTCCCTCCTTAATTCAATTTTGATGGTACCCACTCTTCAAATCCAACTTGGTGTAGTACCTTTCTCCTCCCAAGCAATCCATAAGATCTTCAATCCTAGGAATGGGAAATATGTACCTTATAGTGATCCTATTAATTGCCCTTGAATCAGTACAAAGCCTCCATTTACCTCCCTTCTTTGATGCTATAACCACTGGTACCGCACATGGGCTAATGCTTTGTCTGATTAGGCCTTGGTCCAAAAGTTCTTGGACTTGACTAGCTATCTCCTTGTTTTGATCAGAAGTCACCTTGTATGCAACCTTATTTGGTAGAGATGCTCCTGGTATAAATTCAATCTGATGACTTATGGCTCTAGGAGGTGGTAACATTGCAAGTGACCCATCACTCACTATGTCCTTAAACTCCTTCAATAACTCTTGCACTTATTTTGGCAATGATGCTTGTTCCACCTTCTTCTCTTCACTGGGCTTAATCATGATAGCATAGTGTCTCCCTTCTCCACTCTTTACTTCTTGCATGTACTCTTTTCCTCCTTGTAATAAGACATTAGGTCATGCTGATGTAGACCCCTCATCATCCATGAGTGACTGAATTCTATATGTGATCCCACCTTTCTTGAAAGAGTAAGAATTCTTCTCTCCATCATGTATTGTCTTCCTATCAAACTTCCATGGCCTACCCAAGAGTAGGTGTCATGCATCCATTGGGAGTATATCACACAAGATTCTATCCACATATTTTCCTATTGAAAAATCAACCCATGCTTGCTCATTTACAAGAACATGTTGTCCCTTATTCAATCATGTAACCCTATAAGGTTTTGTATGAGATATCTTGGTTATTCCTAGCTTGCTGACTATCTCCTCTGAGATGATGTTATTAGTAGACCCTGAGTCTATGATCATCCTACAAACTTTTCCAAGTATCTTACACTTCACCCTGAAAAGTGCCCTCCTTTGTTTAGCTTCTTCTTTGACAGGCTCCTCAATGAGAATCCTCCTAATCATTAGATTCTCCACACTCTCTGAATCAAGATTAATTTCAGGATCTTTAACATTATTAAACTCTTCTTAGGCAATGTAATTTACACTCTTTTCACCATGTGAACCAGAAGCCTTTTCAGGACATCTATAGGCTAGATGGCCTAGTTGATTACAGTGAAAAAATTTCATATTTGAAAAGTGTGAGGCTCTACCTGAACCTCCAAATTTGCCTCTTCCTCCACCTTGGAATCCTCTTCCTCTACTCATACTTCCTCTTCCACTGGTCTCATTGACTATCTCAGTCAATTTGGATTCTCCTTGAGATCTATAATCACTGCCACTGCTTGCAAAGCTACCTCTATGTCCTCTATTTTTTTCCCCTCTACCTCTCCCTCTCGAGGTCTGATCATGTTTCCTCTTTCTTTTCTCTTCTATCTTTAAAGACATTTGGTAGCATTGTATCACACTTTTTAGGGTAGTGAGACTCATCTCTTCTTGGATAGACCATTTGATTCCATTCTAAAATCTGGACAATTTGATAGACTCATCCTCCACTATCTATGATCTTAAGAATAACTTTTGGAACTCCTCAGTATATGCTTGAACATCTAGGTCTTTTTGTTTGAGGTTTTGTCTCCTCCTATGCATTTGCACTTCATAATCATTTGGTAGATAAGTATGTTTCAGCTTAGCCAACATGCCCTTCCATGTAACAATAGGGTTGTTTCCCTCTTTCTCTCTCTCAGTCTAAACATGCTTTCACCAAGTAAGTGTTGGTCCTCTCAACCTAGACTTAGCCACCTTTAACTTTTGAGCATCTATCACACCATCACATTCAAAGTGATTCTCAAGACTGTCTATCCAGTCCATGACTAGATCAACATCCATTTGTCTACTAAAAAGTGGCACACCCTCCAAAGATTTTCCAATTAAGGCCTTGAGTGCCTTCAAGAAGGGTTCCTCTGGAAAGACAGGGTTAGGAGTAGGTTCTTCTTCCTCTAAGTCCAACTCCTTCTCCTTAGCTTCCTTTTCTTCTTTTTGGTCTACCTTGTCCTTCACTCTATCTTCCTTATCTTGGACTTCTCCTAAGAGTTTCTCTAATTGACTCAATCTTTCTCTTAGCAGTCTATTTTCCTCTTCTTGTTCTTTAACTTTCTTAGCCAATTTGGCATTAGTCACCATCTTGTTAGATGCACTTGACTCTTCACTTGATTCTTCAATCTGCAACATCCACTAGTTGCAACACTTCTTATCCCAAATCTTGAACATATGCTCTAATACCACTCTGATAGGGAGACTCCAAATTTGATTCTTAACTTACCAAGTTCAATCCCTTTTCCATCGATTGCTAGATTCCTATCTTTTAGGATTTGTAGCCTTTTTCACCAATTAGGCCTCCTACAATTTAGGATTTGGCATTTCTAGGTGAAACTTCTCAAAGAACCCCCAAATGTGTTTTGTCAGTTCAAATATGTGATACTAGACCTCCAATATTTTCTTGGTCTTAGGTCCCAACTCTGTCCATACACCCTATTGCAGAAATAGGGCTTTTTGCATGTTTCTAAACCAGTCTGTGGTCTTTGGCTTCAAAACTTGGTAAGAAGGTTTCTTGGGAACTCCTCCTTGTTCTTTACTACCTGCACAACATACATCAACACATCCATGGCCTTCTTGGCTCATGAACTCATCCCTCCTGCATTTCCTAAACACATCTTCTCAGTCTTCCTAACCATGCTTCATCCATAGCTCACCTAGGGAAAGACTCTAAAAATAGGTGAACTCACTTCTAGAGCTCCATCTTGTGGATTCTTGAAGCTCAAGGACCCTAGTCTCCATCCCCAAGAGGCCATAAAAAATCTATGGTGGGAAATAGAGCTAGGTCCACATCTTTGCCACACTGTCAGAACTGGACAGTAAACTGTACAAACACAAAGTATTTACAAAATGAAAATGAAAAACAACTATAAAAAAAACTAGTAATTGAAAAAAATCTATCACATGCCTCATAATGATCTCCAATGGTCACAGTCCTAAAACTAATCCATGCACAACAAGAATGAACAATGTTTCTTCAATTCTGCTGCTCTGTCATAAAACAAACTCTCTATTGCAAAACTCAGTACCGTACAAATGACTTCCAACCCTTGAAATAGGGTTTTACTTACTTATATCCCCTCAACACATGTGCCTAAATCCTTGGATGAACTTAATCCAACTTAAACACCGAAACCCTTAAGACAACCAAAATGTTGTCAACAACTTTTGAAAAGTTGCTAATGTTGCATAGCAACATTTTTACATCTTTTTCAAATTTGCACTTTTCAAGTGTTTTGACACTAATCTAACCTATCTAACCTCAGTTAGACCTTTTAGGGCATCATAGGACCCTAAAGACATGAAAAACATCAACTTATCACTTGACAACATTATCAAGTACAGTGCAATAAATGAGCCAATTTGAAGTACTTTAACCTAACAAAGAGCACAACCTAAGAACTACTTCACACCACACTTGGTGCACATGACCTTATATAATTATAGTGCCCTTAAAGAGGGTCTTTGACACTTTCACACACCAAAATCAACATGAGATAACAAACTAATTGGCTTCTCAAGGGTGCTCCTACACTAATCTCACAAATTTCTTATTGACAACTGGAATAAAACTAGCTCTAATCTCTATATTACCTTTAGCTTTTAACTGGTCTATGAAAACAATGTAATCAATTAGTTAACTACATATTTATCTCCTTCCATATAAGTATTTTTTCATTTCTGAACTTGAATTATGATCGGTGTTTAACTCCTTGTTTTCTCGGTCTTGACTTTAGTTGGGCTCGGGCATCTCTGTCCATCGGGGTTGTCTGTCCATAGGGTAACACTATGACTTTTAGTTCTGCTTGGGTATCAATTTGGTTCTTCTTAGTAATTATTTCTCGGGTATCACTGTGACTCTTCTCAGGGTACTCTATCCGTCGGTGTGCACTGTCTATTGGTGTTTGTTGTCACTTGGTGTATACTGAAATTTGATTCATTACTGATAACATAACCTTTATATCTTTGGTTCTTTGAAGTCTTTGGCAATATGTATATGACCAATCAAATTATATCAAGTTGACATCAATGGAAATACAATACATTAGCTAAATAATGTCTTGCATTAACTTTCTACAGCTTGTTGATCATCAACTTAACATCTTCAAACATTCAATCAATTATAGTTCATAAAATGAGGTATATGACATAGATGTTGACACATAAGAGGCTATGGGAAGGAGCCATGCACTTTTTGAGAAGGATTTCCCAGATATTTACAAGAAAGATACCACAACACTGACCTCTCAACAATATGAAAGACGAGCTAAGAAGAAAAATATCTCCTTGTCTCCCCAAAATAGCCCTCAAGAGGTCCTGATAGAAGAAGTTTTGGATATATTAGGGGAACAAATGGACAAGTCCTAGAAACTTTCTTCTTCATCTATGTACGAAGCTACTATGGACTCAGTGTAAAACCCCTTTTGAGCACTATTCCTCCCCCTGGATCCTCAAGATCAGCTACTCCAACCTCGTGTACCCTGCACATCCCTATGCAAGAAATAACTAAGGTCAAAGATTTGGATGATGTTCCTTTCATAAGATTGAAAAGGAAGAAGAAAAAGGGTAAGCCCATCTTCGATGTTTCATCCTATTATCCTAACCCTCAGAATGAAGAAAATGTAGGAAACACACATGATCCTAGAAATGAAGCACTAATAGAGGAGCCATGTTCAGATAGATACTAGTTTTCGTTGACCTAGATGACGACCTACACTCAAAATACTTGAATGATGTACTAACCAGGGAAGCTCAGGAGCAACTCTTCTGAGAAAAAAAGGAAAATGGGAAAAAAGAGGAAGAGGAGAAGCTCTAAGAAGAACAAGGGGCCCCTGAAATAATAGGTCCAAAGAGGAACAATGGAAAAATTAAGAAGAATTTAAGAAGGCAATTGAGTGAGAAGCCCAATCTCAAGCTCAGGAGGCACTCTATAATATAGTAGAAGCAGAAGAGAAAAGATATCTAGAAAAAGAAGCTGCAAAATTAGTACAATAGGAAGAGGAAACTCAAAGAAAAGAAGCAGAAGAGAATAAAAGAGCCAAGGATCAAGCTAAAACATTTAGGGAAACTAGAGCTGTGGAAGAAACCCTAACCCCATCATCTAGCACTCCTCCAGACAATCCTTTGTCCACTTCCCTGCCCACCTAACAATCAGATCAACTAATGATCGCACCATAAAATACTCAAGGTTATCCTAAGGGGGACATACAAGATGGAACATTAGGATTTGATCCTGGGGATCCTCTTTGTTAGCCCTTTTTCTGAAAAAATTTCCTGGCTATGTCCTTTGCTCCAGTTTCTAAATTTGTTTTAGGTCTCTGGCCTAAAACACTTGTTCTTTGTGCAAGGTTTGTGTCTTAAACCTTAAACCCTCATTGCTCGTTCTAATTTTAAGTTACTTTTCCAAGTCACTTAAGTCAATTTTTAGGCCATGTGTGCTTTTCAGGGCCTTTATCTCTTAATCTCCTAACCCTGACCAAATATTCTTTTTCATTCAGTGATCAAGCGCAAGCTATCGGTCAAGTTCTCTGTAAATTTTCATCTCATAGATGGAGCGTAATCTTGGGATAAAAGTCAAAGTCATGAAATATTTGGATATTTCACATGCACCATAGATCTTGCTCTATCTTGGTCTTAATCATGTCATTAGTGTGATTGCTAGACAAAGGTGATGTCATCTTTTTTATTTGGAGATTCAGCGAGGGTCGTTGATCATTGTCTTTTCAAGTCATGATCTTGTGAATAGTGATAAGTCTCAAAATGTAACCTGAGTCAATATTTTCTTTCAGTGACCTCAAGACTTATTTAGTTGCGAGATCTTCAGGTAGACCCAAGGTCAAAGTAGGGTTACTTTTTATTTTTGGTCACAAGATCTCTGAATGCACCTGGGGTTAAGTGAAATGTGTTGAGATTAAATGATGGTCATTCATCTTGTTAGAGATGTATGGTTTGTGCTAAGTCTTGCAATCAAATTTACAAGTACAAATAGATTCAGGGATTGTGCGCAAGTTGTGTTGGAACTCCAAAATTGTGAATACATTTTAGAGTGACTACACTGAACATTTTCCCTAAGTATTAATTTTCTGCCCTAAAAGGCTTGTGGAGAAGGCCTATTTTGGATAATCTTAAAAAATAACCTGATGATTTTCATGAGATGCCACTTGGAGAGTGGGTTTGACACCTTTCATTTAGAAAATGTAGTGGGTTCCAACTTTCAGATTTGAGTTTTGACAAGTTTTCGAGGTAGCCATTTCCAAGCATTTATTCATGTTTCCAGTTCTCACTAAGTGACCTACTTTGACTGATTTTATCTTTGAACAACTGGATAGGCATGACATTATGGAGTGTTCTAGGATGTTTTAGACATTAAAAAAAATCTCCATGCCTTTTTTCAAATCCCTGTGAATTCGGTTGACAACTTTTTCAAAGATATTCTATTTGCAATTAATTCTGATTTCCTTTGTGTCAAATGCAGAATTACTAAGTTCCCTACTTTGAGGTCTTGGATTTTGTACCCAGTTGAACTTCCCTGAATAATTGAGTTTTCCCCTACATTGTAAATTTGAACGAGTACCTTCTTGAATATTTTTGGACTCAAACTAATCCAGTTGTCCATTTTTCCTAGCTGATTCCAAATCCAATTTTTGTATTTTTCACCGAGTTTGAGTTAACTGAGTTGTTAAGTGTTGACTTTTCTGATTAGTGCCAATTAATAAATTCATTTTCAAAAAAATTTAATTTTCATAATCCATATATGAAAATGTAGCAAGTTCCATAGTTTTAGACTTTAAGGGTCTCTTTTGATTGGCTTATGAAATCAGAATCTGAAGGTGTTTAATGCAGATTTCCTGTGTTATAAAGAGTTTTATAGAACATTCATTTTCAAGGATTGGTACCTTGCTATCAGATAATTGTTTTGAGATGAAAATGGTTTCCCTGTACTATTTATACTTGAATGTGCTACCTGGACCAGTGGTTAAGTCTCAGAGCATGTTTTGGTACTTATGCAAGGGCAAATCTGAATGAGGTTTATGTTGTTTTGACATTTTGCACTTGCACAGTATTCTGGAATCGCTAAGTCTGATCAGTTGTCTTTTTCACATAGAGTAAGATCAAGCAAATCCCTTTTGCATGCATATTGATTGTTGATGAATAGATCACCTTGCCAAGTGATGTCTCTTAACGAGTTCATCCAATATCTTTCAAAATTGCATTTTGGGCAGGGTTTGCAAAAGTTTGAATACATCCAATTGCAGAATGAATGAAGTAGCTAGTTTTAAACATTATTATCTTTGATTCTGCAGTTGTACTAAGTGATTTTTTCTCCTTCTTTCATAATTTGGTCATAAAACCTTCCTCTTAGGCTTTTCGCCTTAGCCCTTAGCACATTAGCATCTCCTCCATGTACTAGTTTCAATTTGTCCCACATTTGCTTTACAGTGGTGCATGTTTTTAAATCTTCAAATTCAGCATCGGAGAGTAAGGAAGAAAGTTCTATCATCATAGAATTGTGTTCATGCTTTTCTCTCAATTGATCAAGTGTGTGAGGTATAGTAGGCAACACATATTCATTATCCAATTATTGAGTAACATCATTTCCAATACCTGATAGGTGGAGTCTTATCCTACTTTTCCATGATGCAAATTTGTCCTTGTTCAACTTAGGCACATCCCTTTTGATCATCTTGTGATATTTTTCTTGAGTCTTTAAACTCCCTTTCTAAGCACACAAGCACTGATACCAAGTGTTATAATAACTGAGATGGGGGGTGAATCAGTGGCCTCAAAAATTAATCCAATAAATTAACCCAAAACTTTATACCACAAATATAAACCTCTAGTTATCTTCATTCCTACAAGATGTATGCCTCTAAATAATATTATCAAATAACTACTTCTCGTAATATAATGTTTATCCCTTTTCTTAAGCTTTACCAAATAGCAGTCTATTCTTGACCAAAATAGAGTAAATAGCTTAGTGTTTACCGATCAATCATGTTTTATTAATGTGTAAAGAAAAACATTAAATCAATGAACCATATACACATTTGACACATATTTTTAACGTGGAAACCTTGTTAGGGGAAAAACCACTTGGGCCTAGTAATCAAAAATTTTCACTCTTCTGAAGTGAGCTCGATGAAGAGCCAACCATGTTAAAGGTTACAAACACACTATTAAGTGTGACCTTGTTAAAGGATTTAAAACTAATAGCTTATCACTTGATATCTGGCATTCACTATGCTATCTTCATGAAAAAACTTTTGATACTCCTTGGGATGTACCTCAATATATAAAGGATTGTTAAATCATACTATGTTAAGATATTTTCTAAATAAATGGTTAAAATGAATCAATATATGATCTATTCATAAATACAACTTAATTTTACAGATGTTCAAATCTATTATAAGCTCATAATACCTTTCTGATCAATTTTTCTCTTATGTTCCTTTGATCCACTTCTTTCTGCTTAGTGAATGTCTTTGCTTGCTATCTACAGAAAATGTTAGCTATATTCCTCTTCTTTGATGATTAGGTATATTTGAAGACTTCTTATCTTCATCAAAATTCTCTTCAACATCCTCTTCTATTTCCCCCAATTCAAAATGAATTAGCTTGTCTCTTTTATAGACATGATTTTATCATTTATAATTCCTAGTCTTTCTTGTTCTTGACGTGATCTGAAAATCTCTCCATTCTTGCTTTAAAGCATGCTATAGTTTTATCCCACGGATTTCTTATTGAAAACTAGAATAAAACTATCTCTAATCTCTAGATTATCTTTAGCTTTTAACTGGTCGATGGAAAAAATGTAATCAATCAGTTAACTACATATTTATCTCCTTCTAGCTAAGTCTTTTGTCATTTCTGAACTTCAATTATGATTGATTTTTAACTCCTTGTTTTCTCGGTCTTGAATTTAGTTGTGCTCGGACATCTTTGTCCATCAAGGTTGTCTGTCCATAGGGTAACACTGTGACTTTCAGTTCTTCTTGGGTATCACTTTGGTTCTGCTCTGTAATTCTTTCTCGGGTATCACTATGACTCTTCTTAGGGTTCTCTATCTGTTGGTGTGCACTGTATGTTGGTGTTTGTTGTCACTTGGTGTATACTGAAATTTTATTCATTACTGATAACATAACCTTTATCTCTTTGGTTCTTTGAAGTCTTTGACAATATGTATATGACCAATCAGATTATATCAAGTTGACACCAAAGAAAATACAATACATTAGCTGAATAATGTCTTGCATTAACTTTCTCCAGCCCATTGATCATCAACTTAACATCTTCAAACATTCAATCAGTTATAGTTCATAAAATGAGGTATATGACATATATGTTGACACATAGGAGGTTATGGAAAGGAGCCATGCTTTTTTTGAGAAGGTTTTCCTAGATATTTACAAGAAAGATAGCACAACATCAACCTCTCAACAATATGAAAGATGAGCTAAGAAGAAAAATATCTCCTTGTCTCCCCAAACTGGCCCTCAGTATCTCCTAATAGAAGAATTTTTGGAGGAATTAGGTGAACAAATGGACAAGTCCTCGAAACTTTCCTTTTCATCTATGTACAAAGTTACTACAGACTCAGTGTCAAACCCCTTTCGAGCACTATACCTCCCCATGGATCCTCAAGTTTAGCTACTCCAACCCCATGTACCCTACACATCCCTATGGAAGAAATAACTAAGGTCAAAGATGTGGATGATGTTCCTTTCGTAAGATTGAAAAGGAAGAAAAAAAGGGTAAACCCATCTTCGATGTTCCATCCACTTATCCTAACCCTCGGAATGAAAAAAATGTAGTAAAAAAACATGATCATAGAAATGAAACACTAATAGAGGAGCCATGTTCAGATAGATACTAGTTTTTGTTGACCTAGATGATGACCTAGACTCAAAATACTTGAATGATGTACTAACCAGGGAAGATCAGGAGCAACTCTTCAGAGAAAAAGAGGAAAATGGGAAAAAGGGGGAAGAGGAGAAGCTCTAGGAAGAACAAGAGGCCCCTGGAAAGAACAGGTCCAAAGAGGAACAATTGAAAAAGTAAGAAGAATTTAAGAAGACAATGGAGCGAGTAGCCCAATCTTAGGCTCAGGAGGCACTCTATAATGTAGTAGAAGTAGAAGAGAAAAGATATCTAGAAAAAGAAGCTACAAAATTAGTACAATGGGAAGACAAAACTCGAAGAAAAGAAGTAGAAGAGAATAAAAGAGCCAAGGATCAAGCTAAAACATTTGGGGAAACTATACCTGTGGGAGAAACCCTAACCCCAACATCTAGCACTCCTCAAGAAAATCCTTCGTCCACTTCCCCGCCCACCTCACAATCAGATCAACTATTGATCGCACCATAAAATACTCAAGGTTATCCTAAGGGGCACATACAAGATGAAACATTAGGATTTGATCTTGGGGATCCTCTCTGTTAGCCCTTTTTCTAAAAAAAATTCCTGGCTATGTCCTTTGCTCCAGTTTCTAAATTTTTTTTAGGTCTCTGGCCTAAAACACTTGGTCTTTGTGCAAGCTCTATGTCTTAAACCCTAAACCCTCATTGCTCATTCTAATTTTAAGTTACTTTTCCAAGTCACTTAAGTCAAGTTTTAAGTCATGTGTACTTTTTAGGGTGTTTATCTCTTAATCTCGTAACCCTGACCGATTATTCTTTTTCATTCAGTGATCAAGCGCAAGCTGTCGATGAAGTTCTCTTTAAGTTTTCATCTCACGGCTAGAGCGTAATCTCAGGATAAAATTCAAAGTCATGAAATATTTGGATGTTTCACGCGCACCATAGATCTTTCTCTATCTTGGTCTTAATTCTTTTGTTGGCGCGATCGCTAGAAAAAAGGTGATGTCATCTTTTTTATTTGGAGATTCAGCAATGGTCATTGATCATTGTCTTTTCAAGTCAGATCTTGTGAATGGTGATAAGTCTCGAAATGTAACCTAAGTCATGATTTTCTTTCAGCGACCTTGAGACTTAGTTAGTTGTGAGATCTTCAGATAGACCCAAGTTCAAACCAGGGTTACTTTTTCTTTTTGGTCACAAGATCTCTGAATGCACCTGGGGTTAAGTGAAATATGTTGAGATTAAATGATGGTCGTTGATCTTGTCAGAGATGTGTGGTTTGTGCTAAGTATCACAATCAAATGTCCAAGTAAAAATAGATTTAGCAATTGCGTGCAGGTTGTGTTGGAACTCCAAAATTGTGAATACATTTTTGAGTCACTACACTGAAAATTTTCCCTAAGTATTAATTGCTGCCCTAAAAGGCTTGTGGAGAAGGCCTATTTTGGATAATTTTAAAAAGTGACCTGATGATTTTCATGAGATGCCACTTGGAGAGTGGGTTTGACACCTTTCATTTAGAAAATTTAGTGGGTTCCAACTTTTAGATTTGAGTTTTGACAACTTTTGGAGGTAGCCATTTCGAGGCATTTACGCATGTTTCTAGTTTTCACTAAGTGACCTACTTTGACTGATTTTATCTTTGACCAAATGAATAGGCATGATGATGAAGAGGACTCCCCTTAATACCACAAGTACACGACAAAAATAAAGAGAAACAATAGAAATTTGCAAGAATAGAAAATTGGCTTCTTATTGGCTCCACAAATGTGGAATTACAAACTTCAGAATTACAATATCAAAAGCCACATGGGCATCCCTTACAATAATCTGTAGGAAAAAGCCTCAAATAACCACCCAGAACTCCCTAGAAAACACCATGGGCCTTCCTTAAATAGGAAAATTTCCACTGCCCAAGAAGGTTCTAGAAATCTAGCCATGAAGGCCGACTACCCTGAGCATTTAATTATTTTTCACTTTTATTACAAAAGGGTCAGCTTTAAATATTTACAAAACATGAGATTAGGTAGCCCAACTTCCAGAAGCCATAACTTTTGAACTGTAGCTCTGATTGGCTATTATAACCACTTTCCAGAAAGGGGAGATTGCGATCTACAGTGCTTGACTCGCAAAGCACTAGTCAGCCAAGGGTTCGACCTCGATCCAGAGCCTCTAAGGTCCTGAAAATTGAGCATAAAGGTTTTGCACCCTAAAATCTCAACAGTAAATCCTTAATAACTTCGCCAATACAGATGATCTGGCAATGAAATTCAACTGGCATTCTTATATGACTAAGATGAACCTTCACCTAGAAAATTAGA
>MU223776.1:10755460-10773951 GCA_018584345.1 Thuja plicata
TCTATTCATCCCCGATAGTGGCTTGCACGAGCATATAAAAAAAAAAAAAAAAATATTTGTATGTGTGTTTTGCCCTAGTTTTGGGCATGACATGAAGTCCTAATGCTTTCAAGAAAATCCAGTTGGTGACCATTCCTAGATGTTGGAAGAGAGCATAGGTTTCAGATTTCATGATAATATGAGGATTTTTTATCAGTTTTCAAACCTGACTTCAGAGGTCATTTGTTGTTTGCGGGACCAGTTTGCAAGGGTTTAAATTTTGGTTTTAAGTGATCGTCGATTAAGTGATTTATGATCCAATTGCACCAAAGGCTATGTTGGGATAATTTGAGGATGAAAATGGTTTTCAGAAGTAACAATGCTCAAACTATATAGCATGGTTTAATAAAGTTAAATAATCATCTTACATGATTTTAAAGGTACATTATTATTATATTAAATCAATTGTAAATTTAAATAATAATCTATATGAGAACATAAAGTGCCTCAAGTGGTGCTTCAAAGCCAATAGCCTATGCTAGCATGACTCAAAGGGAATTGACTGAGAATTAAAAAAATACCCTACAAAATAAGTCAAATTCATTTGGAATTTGAGAGAAATTAAATAGAAGCCCGCGCAATGAGTATAAGGGAGTCAGCGTTTGATGGTGTTCTTCCCCAGTGCAAGCATTCAACTTGGATACTAATGACTTTAATAAAGAGCTTAATTGTTTAAAAGCTAGAGTGAAGACCATACAACTGGTAACATTCTTAGCATGCAATTACACAGAGAACCAAATGTTTTTTTTTTTGGCTACAAGTTGCCATATCCACTGGAGTACAAGATTATTGTCAAGGTTCAAACTACGCAATGGAGAACAAATGAATAAAAGTGCATTGGAAACAAAGAAAGTATTTTTTTAAAATCATAGAGGCATGATACAAATCCTACACATTAAGATGTAAATCACAAATGCAAATTGGATGCATGGAGTTTTAATTACACTACACAATGTTTCAAATATGAGGTGAAGTGCTTTACAGCCAACTCAATGTAAACAGAAAGAATAAGCCTGCGCAAAGCTTGGCTGGAGGAGACAAGATGGAGGCTCACGCAACATTTAAATATTTTTTTCTAAAAACAAATAAATACATATACCGAACATTGCAAATGAAACAAGGAGATGCCACTCAATGGAATGAGGAAGGACATTTAAAATGTCAAAACAAACAAATGCCTGGTGGTATGCACATGCCAGAGAAGATGAAGCAAAAGGGGATTGAAGAGACCCAATGCAGATTTGGGGGACATTACAAATGTTTATAGCAAGTGTAAGAAAGAGAAATTTCTAACGCAGGGGATAAGCATGTGGAGGACTTTTAAAAAGTTTAAAACATATACTAAGTGCAATGCAATTTGCAGTAGGAAAACATTTGGGAGCCTACGTAGGAATTGAAGGGGTGTCTATGCAGTAGAAGGAGGATGTATGTTGCATGTTGTGTGGAGTTATAATGTGGGATCCATCTGCAGGGCTTGCACTATAAAAGGAGGAGACTTGGCTGCACAATAACCATAGAAAATGTGATGATAGTCTGCACTAATCACCAAGGGAGAAACCATTGCATTGAATGGAGAGATGAATGGGAAGCCTCGAATGAAACAAGGTGGAGATCTAGCACAAAGTAGTAAGGAAAATGCCTGTGAAGAACATGGTGGACGAAAATCCCATGAAAATGTAATATGGGTCCAAGGTAGATTGCACAAGATGAAGGGATTGCTACGTGGAGGAGATAATACAAGAAATAAAATGTCATTGATATAAAATGCTTAGTCTGTGCAAGTGTTTTATTGTTGCGCAAGGTAAAAGGAATTATCCCACATTCAGTGGGTGGGAGTTTTCTTTGGTATTTTTATATGAAAACACTTACATTTCATTGTAAGTAAGAAAGCAAGAGGCCACTTGGTAGGCCCCTTCGCTGGCAGTTTCAGTGCGATGGTGGGCCCCATTATTTTGAGTTTAGAATGTGAAATGCTTTAAAACCTCAAAGGGGATTTATCCCGTATTGGTGTCATAGAGGAAATATGAGATCTTTATAAGGAAGAATCCAAACATAATGAAATGTGAAGCAGAGCAGGAGGCTCTCTTCACGCACGTGCAGGTGGTACCTCAGGAAATGTGTCAGTAATCAAGATGACCAAATTTTGCATATAGGTGGCATAGATGATGACGAGGATGAAGGGACAAGTGGAGGATGGGCATGCAGTTGTGAGATGCTAGTGGTTAGAGGAGATAACTACAGAGATCATGCAACTAACCACCGGGTGCAATTGCAAAGTCAGGAGACGCTAGAGATAACCGCTAGGTGAAGTCATGAAAATATTGCAGTTAGCCGCTAGGATTTTAGAGATCACACAATAGTGTATTTGTAGAGTCATGAGAGGTTTCCAAGTAATCGCTAGGGCATCCAAGATTGAGCGACTGGAGGCTAGTTAACCAGCTCATGTAGTCACCAGATGAAAAATACTATGTCCTTAATCTTTCGAGATTGAGCGACCACTGTCAGAACAAGATAGAGATCAAGGACCCACACGTAGTCTCTAGATATAACCATGATTAGTAAATTGTTTTAGAGACTTAGAGACTACACTATGCAGGATAACTGTGGTTAAGGCATGGTCAAGGTGTAGTCAAGTTAAGTATTTTCAGAGACTTAGAGACTAAAGCTAATCTCCAAGTCTCTAAAGGATACCATGGTTAAGAAAATGTCTCATAGACTTAGAGACTAAGTAGTCTCCAAGTCTCACAAAAGAACCAGGGTTGGAAGGTGAGTTTGCACACCTAGTTAAGAGCAACCAGTCAGAGCTTGCCAAGTGGTGCAATCTGGTCAATTCTTGGAGTAAAATGCATAAAGGAGAGTTTCAAAGGCAATAAAATGCACAGGAATTAAAAGATAGATAAATTTAAATGATTAGAGTATGTGTAGGTTATTGAAGAGGAAATAAGATTAAAAATTGCATAAGACAAACTATTAAAATGAAAAAAGATTAGGGAATTATCATTTTGTATTGTCTGGTGCTAAGTATTTTATTTGCAAAGCTAAAATGTGATTTCACGCAGGGATTCTTCTCAGAGGAGGGAAATCAAACTTTGAAGAGGCTTAGAATCAAATTGGTTAAAATGATGATTGCAAAGGAGAAGCAGTTACTAAAGGAAGATCAGATTTCTTGGAGAAGATATTTGTTTGAAGACAGACAGGTATCGATGGCTAAAATTAATTTTTCAATTTCCTATATTTGTCTTCTTCTCCATTGTTGCAAAGATGGCGAAATAAACACTGCAATGCAGTATTCTGATTCAACGGTCTTATTTTCTGAGTTTTTCTCATTCTATATGTAGTAAATAAAAAATATCTTAATAAAATACAATGGAATTTCCTATTTCACATTTGTGATGTCTTTTTTTAATTTTGTCTATGCTCTTGTATGTTTAATCTGTAAGGCATTTTGAATGTACTGGTTATAAGGTAATTGTGTGATTATTTGTAAGTTTCTTTCAAGGAGGGAGTTAATCTTATAAGTAATTCTAGAGGGCTAGGTATTAGTCTGAGAATCTTATACATGCGTGTGAGAATGAGAAGGTGATTTTTAAGGCATCTCATCTTAATTTTATTTTGTGTTTCCATTAAGTAATTTATGTGGATGTACATTTATTTGACTCTATTTTTTAATAGATAAGGCACTGGTCTTTGTTGGTTATGTAGTCCTTACCATCAATCATTTAAAATCAAATCATTTTCCATTTCCTATTTAAAAGCATGGATGTTCAGAAACTGTATTGAATAGTACAACCATTGTTGGTGATTCTTTGAAGACATGAATCCAATAGGTTAGCATGCCTGAGCTTGGAGCTCAAAAAGAAGAAGGATTTAATCCTTATTGTAACATGGACCATTTCCCTGGTTCTTAGAACACTTATGCAGGTGGGATCATGTATAAGATTGGTTGAGTCCTAGATTCCCAGATATTCAAATCTAAGAACTATCCACATTCTCATCTGCATAATGGGGTTCAGCTAGAGAGTTCTTATGTATGCAGAGATTGGTTATGTTTTAGGTGCTCTCGCCTGAGCTTATGGAGCTCGAAGTAGAAGGAGTAACAAATCCTCATCAATTAGCCTTTTCTTTCCCCTTAGTTTGTAGGAAGAAGCAGATTCATGTGCGTTGGATGAAGATCCCCAAGTCTGGTTCACTTATTCTCTTATAGAACTGAGGGATACAAGAAAAATTTCTAACAAAATGGCGACTCTACTGGGGATAAAAGGGTTTTAATTGAACTATTCAGAATATCTCTGGTGTTTTTAAAAGTTAAATCATATTTCAGATTGAGTTTTCCCATCTAAGTCAAACTAAGCTAACAAAATGGTGACTCTTCTTGGGAGAAATGGTTGTTTGTAAATTCTGTAATGACTAACTATTTATTGTCCATTTCTTGATCAGTTTGTGAATTTTAATCCCACATCTTTGTGGGTGGCAAATTTTAAGTCTTGTAGAGCCCAGTAGCATTAATTTACATGAAAAAAATTCAAAGCTTATCAATATATTGTTTGCAGATCTGAAGCCTTTGTCAGTTTATTTTAGCAAGGAAGGAGAAAATATCAGTGCGTTGTTTGAGTATGTTTACTTCTAATGGTCATGAAAGAGTATTTCAGTAGAAACAACAAAGGTATTCTACTTCTCATGTGTTTTTCTTTCATGAGAATTGAGTGATTTAAACGGATTGCCTCTATTGAGTGTTTTCAACACTAGGAAAGAGGTGTATTCAAATTAATGTGATGTCAAATTTCTTTCCACCTACATTTCATACCAGTAAGGGTCTTTCAAAATCCTTTCATACCAAGAGGTATGAGCCATTGTTTTTTGATGACATTAAATATTTCCCACATGATGCGCCTCATGAAATCAGATATTATTTGCCAAAATTTTGTGGAGATCAAGTTGTTTTAGCAAGTCATCATGTTCAAATGTTCATTGATTTATTGGGTGACTTTGAAATAGAGTATGAAGATGTATACATGAAGTTGTTTGTTCAAACTTTGAAAGATAATGCTAGGGACTAGTTTTCTTTTTTACCAACTTGTTCAATTTATTCTTGGGATGAATTACATGTTGCCTTTATGGAAAAATTTGGTGAGAGAATGATTTTAAGCGATGTATTTACTGATTGGTTGAATCTTAAGATTGAAGAAGATGAATTAGTTCCTAATTTTAATATCAGATTTGCAAGAGCTTTACATGAAATACCTAAAAGTAGTAGACCTCAAGACCATGTGTGTGTTATGGTTTAATTTGATGCATTTGAAAAGAATATGATTTATAGGTTGAG
Source organism: Thuja plicata (assembly GCA_018584345.1). Taxonomy (NCBI): domain Eukaryota; kingdom Viridiplantae; phylum Streptophyta; class Pinopsida; order Cupressales; family Cupressaceae; genus Thuja; species Thuja plicata. Next base: position 10,760,823 of record MU223776.1, read on the forward strand.
ATACAAGGAACCTAAGACTTTGCATCAGGATTTTAGGATAGTAATAGAGATTGAAAACAATGCCAAGTATGGATTGACAAAGAACCATTTCTCTACAGGGATCTAATGGAAAAGTACATTTGACAATGGACAAGAATATTATGAAAAATTTGCAGCACCAAGTAGGTGTATTGATACCTCTATTTTGGTCTCTAGTCAAGTCTTGAATTCAGATTTGAATAGATGTATTGTTAATGATCCTTTGTTGCATATGGAGGAAACTTCCAATGATGATAGAAATGCACATGTGCAAGAAATGGTAACAATAAATGATGTATCAAATACTTATGATGGTAAATTTCTCAATAAATATTTTCCTTACAAAGTTATATCAGAAATACCCTCTCATTTTGATCCTAGATGCAATGATACTAACAATTTTTTGAATGCTGAAGAGGATGTATGTGTTTTACACTCTTATGAGGATCAGGAGGATGTTGAAACCTATGTTTTACAAGAGAATGATATGGTGGAAGATGTTGATTCACTATTGTTATGTGAGCCTAGTGTAGCATGGGAAGATAAGAGATTTTTTGGAAGTGAATGCAAATTAGCATGTGAAGGTAAGAGTATCTCCACCAATTCTAAAAATAATCTTTTACATCACCGTGATACAAATGAGTTTGGTATTAAGATATTTGAAGTGGATTTGGTGTCAAAACTTAAGGAAAGAGGCATAGTAAATGATGGTCTTCCTTATGAGATGGAGTATGATACTATCTTGCAACTTTATCATGATATTATGAATGAAAATCTGAATGAAGATCAATTAGTTGAGTCTTTTTAGTCAAAGGGTAAAGTGCTAGATTAGTGTGTTATTGAAATCCCTTCATTTAATGATGATCAACTTCAGCATATGAATTGTTTGTGTAATAAAAATCCTACACATAATGAGAGACTTGAGGATGATTGGTTTCCTTCCCCATCTCCTCTAGTTGAAGAAGGTAGTATGAGTTTTTCATCCACTTCTTTGCCTAATGATAGAGGTGTTGAATCTACTTATAGTGATATCTTTGATTTTGAATCATATGATGAAAGTGATTATGACAGTAGGGGCACTAATGTCTTCAAAGTTTTTAGTAATGATGCATTTGATGAGGACATTGATATGGATCAACCTTATCTTTTCTACCATGTTCATATAGGAGAAAAACATGATGTTGTTAATCCATTGTTTGAGGAATGCATTGAGTTTTCAAAATTGATTTATTCTGATTTTGATGTTGAAAATGTGTTAATATTGAGTAAGAAATCAGAATGTATCTCTTCCGGGGATAAAAATTATTGTGAGTTATAATGTGAATTTTATGGGTTCATTGTTCCATATAGTGAGCAGGACTATGATGTTGAGCAGCTAGCTCCTTGTGACCAGGTGGGTAATTTGCAAGTGGAAGAGGTTTCCAATCCGTGTTTTGAGGAACATGCTGATATATCTTTCCATTGTGAAGTTTTTCCAGATTTTGGTATTCATGGCTTATGTGAGTATGATTCATTTATCTTTTTTATGGATCATCTGGTTAATGAGGGGGTAATACAAGTGGAATTTGATTTTTCTTATGGTGATACATTTCCTCGTTATCATCGTTCATATTTTCTGATATTTGTTGATGTAAAGAATGAGTTTCATACTTTTGGTTATGATGACTCCAATGGAAGAAATTCTAAAGGCATGAAAGGAATTGAAAATAAGGTATTCTTCATTTTTATGATTCCTTGTGAGTTTGAATAGAAGCTATACAAGTACATTTTTATTCAGATATTTGTATGCCAAGAAGAAAATTAGATTTTTTATAGAGGCAATTGCATATTTATGTTGTGAAAGGGTTTGAGGAATTTTGTAAATTTATGCATTTGTATAGTTCCTTTCCTTTCCTTTCAGTTGTGTGGTGTGTTTTCTTTCAAAAAAAGGTTCCTTGTTTTTGAAAAGAGAGAAGAGATTTAAGGGAAAAGAGAAATAAGAGAGAAAGAAAGTCTGATTTGTTTTTGTGAATGGTCTTCTTCTACCATGAAATTATAAAGTTCTCTGTATGCCCCCGCATGGGGAACACATCCTCAATCAGAGCCACTATTGGAACTCCAAAATTGTGAATACATTTTGGAGTGACTAAACTGAAAATGTTCCCTAAGTATGAATTGTTGCCCTAAAATGCTTGTGGAGAAGGCCTATTTTGGATGCTTGTAAAAAGTGACCCGATGATTTTCATGAGATACCATTTGGAGAGTGGGTTTGAAACTTTTCATTTAGAAAATGTAGTAGGTTATAGCTTTCATATTTTTGTTTTGACAAGTTTTGGAGGTAGCCATTTGGAGGCATTTGCCCAAATCTACATTTATGCATGTTTCCAGTTCTCACTAAGTGATTTACTTTGACTACTTTTATCCTTAACCATATGGATAGGAATGACATTATGGAGTGTTCTAGGATGTTCTAGACATGAAAGTAAAACTCCATTCCTATTTCCATATCCCTGTGAAGTCGGTTGACAATTTTTCCAAAGCTATTCTATTTGCAATTAATTCTGATTTCCTGAGTGTCAAATGAAGAATTACCAAGTTCCCTACTTTGAGGTCTTGCATTTTGTACCCGGTTGAACTTCCCTAAATAATTGAGTTTTTCCCTACATTATAAAACTAAAAGTGTACCTTCTTGAATATTTTCAGACTCAAACTAATCTAGTTGTCCATTTTGCCTAGCTGATTCCAAATCCAATTTTTGTATTTTTCATTGAGTTTGAGTTAACAGAGTTGTTAAGTGCTGACTTTACAGATTAGTGCTAATTAATCAGTTAATTTTTAGAACAAGTTAATTGATGGTTCATAATCCATATATGAAAATGAGTTAAGTTCCATAGTTTCAAAATTTAAGGCTCTCTTTTGATTGGCTTATGAAATCAGAATCTGAAGGTGTTTTATGCAGATTTCCAGTGTTATAAAGAGTTTTACAGAACAATCATTTTCAAGGAATGGTAACTTGCTATCAGATAATTTTTTTGAGATTAAAATGGTTTCCCTGTACTTTTTGTACCTAAATGTGCTACCTAGACTAGTCGTTAAGTCTCAGAGCATGTTTTGGTACTTTGCAAGGGCAAATCTGAATGAGGTTTATGTTGTTTTGACAGTTTGCACTTGCACAGTATTCTAGAATCACTAAGTTTGATCAGTTGTCTTTTGCACATAGAGTAAGATCAAGCAAAGACATTTTGCATGCATACTAATTGTTGATGAATAGATCACCTTTCCAAGTGATAGCTCCTGAGGAGTTGATCCAATATCTTTCAAAATTGCATTTTGGGCAGGCTTTGCATAAGTTTGAATACATCCAATTGTGGAATGAACAAAGTAGCTAGTTTTGAACATTATTATCTTGAAATCCTAATGCCTTCAAGAAAATCTAGTTGGTGACCATGCCTAGATGTTGGAAGAGAGCATAGGTTTTAGATTGCATGATAATATGATGCTTTTTGATCAGTTTTGAAAGCTGACTTCAAAGGTCATTTGTTGTTTGTGGGACCAGTTTGCAAGGGTATAAAGTTTGGTTTTAAGTGATCGTCGATTAAGTGAGTCATGATCCAATTGAACCAAAGGATATGTTGGGATAATTTGAGGATGAAAATGGTTTTCATAAGTAGCAATGCTCGAACTATATAGCATGGTTTATTAAAGTTCAATAATCATCTTACATGATTTTAAAGGTACATTATTATTATTTTAAATCAATTATTGATTTAAATAATAATCTATATGAGAACATAAAGTTCCTCAATTGGTGCTTCAAAGCCAATAGCCTGTGCAAGCATGAATGGAAGGGAATTGATTGAGAATTTAAAAAAAAAAACCCTTTGAAATAAGTCGAATGCATTTGGCATTTGAGAGAAATTAAACAGAAGCCGCGCACTGAGTATAAGCGAGTCAGCATTTGATGGTGTTCTTCTCCAATGCAAGCATTCAACTTGGAAAGTAATGACTTTAATAAAGAGATTAATTTTTTAAAAGCCAGAGTGAAGACCATACAATTGGTAACATTCTTAGCATGCAATTACACAGAGAACCAAATGTTTTGTTTGCTAGCTACAAGTCGCCATATCCATTGGATTACAAGATTTATGTCAAGGTTCAAACTACACAATGGAGAAAAAATGAATGATAGCGCATTGGAAACAAAGAAAGTATATTTAAAAAAGCACATAGGAATGATACAAAGCATGCACATTAAGATGTAAATTAAAAATGCAAAGTGGATGCATGGAGTTTGAATTACACTACGCAATATTTCAAATATGAGGTGAAGTGCTTTACAGCTAGCTCAATGCAAACAGCAAGCATAAGCCTATGCAAAGCTTGGATGGAGGAGACAACATGGAGGCTCGCGAAGAATTTAAATATTTTTTTATAAAACCAAATAAATATATATACCAAACATTGCAAATAAAACAAGGAGATGCCACGCAATGGCATAAGGAAGGACATTTAAAATGTCAAAACAAACAAATGCATGGTGGTCTGTCATGTCAGAGAAGATAATGCAAAGGGAGATTGAAGAGACCAAGCATAGATTTGGAGGATATTACAAATTTTAATAGCAAGTGTAAGCAAGACCATTTTCCAGCGCAGGGGATAAGCATGTGGAGGACTTTTAGAAAGTCTAAAACATATACTAAGTGCAATGCAATTTGCAATAGTAAAACATTTGGGAGCCTAGGTAGGAATTGAAGGGGTGTCTACGCAGCAAAAGGAGGAAGTATGTTGCATGCTGCATGGAGTTATAATGTGGGAGCCAGCTGCAAGGCTTGCGCTACAAAAGGAGGAGACTTGGCTGCACAATAACCACAACAAATGTGATGATAGTTTGCACTAATCACCAAGGGAGAAACCATTGCATTGAATGGAGAGATGAATGGGCAGCCTTGAATGAAAGGTGGAGATCTAGTGCAAAGTAGTAAGGAAAATGCCTACGCAGAACATGGTGGAGGAAAATCCTAAGAAAATGTAATATGGAGAGTCCAAGGTAGATTTCACAGGATGAAGGGATTGCTACATGGAGGAGATAATACAAGAAATAAAATGTCATTGATATAGAATGCTTAGTCTGCGTAAGTGTTTTATTACTGCGCAAGGTAAAAGGAATTATCCCACATTCAATGGGTGGGATTTTTCTTTGGTCTTTTTATATGAAAACACTTACAATGCAGTTTAAGTAAGAAACCAAGAGGCCCCTTGGCTGGAGGTTTCAATGCGCTAGTGGGCCCCATTATTTTGAGCTTAGAATGTGAAATGATTTAAAAAATAAAAGGAGATTTATCCCACATTGGTGCCATAGAGGAAATATGAGATCTTTATAAGGAAGAATCCAAAAATAATGAAATGTGAAGAAGAGTAGGAGGCTCTCTTCACACACGTGCCTAGGTGGTGCCTTAGGAAACTTGTCGGTAATCAAGATGACCAAATTTTGTAGATAGGTGGCATAGATAATGATGAGGATGAAGGGACACATGGTGGATGGTCATGTATTCACAAGATTATAGTGGTCAGATTAGATAACTATGGAGATCATGCGACTAACCACCAAATTAACCCCCAGGTGCAGTTGCAAAGTGTTAGATTTGCTGAACTGCAAATCAACCCAAGAAACCTGCATGCAAGACTGTCATGAAGTAGAAGCAAGACAGAAGAGAAAAAAACAGCTATGGTGGCCAAAAAGGAAGAGAGTTGAAAACCATGTTGCAAGAATAAGCTTCTATTAACAATAATAAAATGATTACAATCTCTATACTGAAATGAAAGAAGTGAATCCTTATAAAAGGAATCACAAAACCCTAAAGGGGAAAATTATAGGAAATAGAAACTACCTACGTGAAACTTAAGCACTAAAGAGTAACTTAATTAATTACTCTAACACCCCCCCTTAAGTGTAACTTAGGGAGAAGCAAAACTGCTAAACTACTACAGAAAGCAGGAAAGATGGGTCTCGGCAACTAGGCCTGATCAGGAACCCAAACAAGAAATCAAACTAGATGAAGGAAACTAAGCCTTCAATCTAGGGAAAAAGGTGTCCCAGAGAAAGGAACAAGAAAAGAGAAAGAAGCATCTCCGAAGCATGTTTGAAAACTCTATCAGGAGAAACTGCTGGAACCCCCACTGAAGTGCATGACCAGGTAGAGAAGACAAATGTCTGAAGAGCTAATCAATCAAACCAGGAAGCAATAGAACCAATAGGTGGACCCCCCCATAATGCTGAACTGGGAGAGGTGACAGGAACACTGAAATGCAATGCCAGAAACAGCTGCAGAAGAAGAACCAGGAACACCAACAGTGCAACAGAAGCACGAACACAAGATAAAGGGTGGTGTCACCGACACACAGCATGGGCTGATGTCATGGAAGGTATGCTCACTTGACAAAAGTGGATGTGCCTAAAGCGGAAAAAACATCATAACCCCCCATGGCACTTTATAACACAGTGCGAGTATAAAAACCGAACAAGGTGTACAAGATCCAGAAATGTAGAAGAAGGCACTTTATCTCAGTGCATTTTACAGAACAAAAATGCATCAGAAGAGCATATAAGCTCAGATGTCAGAAAGAAGAGTGAGCTATAAAATCAGAAGAAGAGATCCCAGGACCTGTAGAACCAAGCAATCCACCAGAGTGCATAAACTGCAAAACTCAGAGGAGAGAGAATCTAGAGAAAAATCTGGAAAAAACACCTCTACCACTGAATAGTACACTGAACTAGCTTTCCGATGATATCTTGTTTTCCGAAAAAGGAGTCTGAATGAGCCAGATATGACTCCCAAAAGGCAAAAAGAGATATCGGACTTCAACAGAAAAAAATGCTATTGAACCAGTGGACTCAAAAAACCAAACCACAATTGTCAGAAAGAGCTCGGAAAGAGCTTTCCGACGATATAAATAAGTCCAAAAAATACCTCCATATGCTCCCTGTAGAGCGAAAAAGGTGAAAAGGGCTCAAAAATGCCCAACAGAACTAGTTTTAAGCCCTAGAGGCTAAAAAAAATGGGCCCCCGGACGCATGGCGTGCTCCGGGGGCTGGGCCGAAGCCCTAGAACCCGCATGTGACCGGGTGCTAAAGTGCATAAGCCTGTGGGTTATAACAAAATGCCGCGCCACCGAAGGAGCGGTGGGCGGGCGGCGGTGTTGAGAGCTCGGCCGGCGGAGCGGGGTGATCGAGCGGCGGGGGCCGCGCTGGGCGAGCAGAGACGGCGGGGGAGCCTTGGTGGTGGTGCCGCTGCACGGTGAGCGGCGGGCACCCGGGGCATTGACAGCGGTGGCTGGGCCGCAGTGAAAAAGAGGGTGGCGCTGCTGGCTGGGCTGAGCGCCGGTGGCGCGATGGCGGCCCGGCGGTGGCGCCAATTTAAAACCACTGCGCGCGTAGAAAAATAATTTAAAAACATTAAAAAACAACACTTTTTAATTATTTTTTTCTCGTTTCTCGTGTCGTACGGCCCTTGAAGGCCGAAAAAAATTCACCAGATGCCCCGGTGTCCAAAATGGACAAATTTTATATCAATCCTAGGGTTTTTCGGCCTTCCGGACTCAACCGTGAGGTCAGTTTTGGTCCAAAATGCCTCCAAAAATAGAGACCCCCCAGAACTAATGAAAGATGCTAGAAATAGCCTGGCAAACTGCAAACCCTCGAATGCTTCAGAAAAACTCAAACAGCCACTAGCAGGGAAGCTCTGATACCATGTTAGATTTGCTGAACTGCAAATCAACCTAAGAAACCTGCATGCAAGACTATCACGAAGTAGAAGCAAGACAGAAGAGAAAAAAGTAGCTATGGTGGCCAAAAAGGCAGAGAGTTGAAAACCATGTTGCAAGAATAAGCTTCTATTAACAACAATAAAATGATTACAATCTCTATACTGAAATGAAAGAAGTGAATCCTTATAAAAGGAATCACGAAACCCTAAAGGGGAAACTTCTAGGAAATAGAAACTTCCTAAGTGAAAATTAAGGACTAAAGAGTAACTTAATTAATTACTCTAACACGAAGTCTGGAGATGTTGGAGATAACTACCAAGATCACACAACTAACCGTCGGGTGAAGTTGCAAAAAGATTGTAGTTAGCCACCAAGGTTTTAGAGATCACGTGATAGTGTAGTCGCAAAGTTGTGAGAAGTTTCCAGGTAACTACTAGGGCATCCAAGGTTGAGCGATTAGAGGCTAGTTAACCGGGTCATGCAGTTTCTAGATGAAAAATGATAATTCCTTAACCCTCTGATATTTAGCGACCACCGTCGGATAAAGATGGAGATCAAGGTCCCACCTGTAGTCTCCAAATCTAACCAGGGTTAGTGAATTGTTTCAGAGACTTAGAGACTACACTATGTAGGATAACAGTGGTTAAGGCATGGTCAAGGCTTAGTCAAGTTAAGTTTGTTCAGAGACTTAGAGACTAAAGGTAATCTCCAAGTCTCTAAAGGAAACCGTGGTTAATAAAATGTCCCAGAGACATAGAGACTAAGTAGTCTCCAATTCTCCCAAAAGAACCAGGGTTGGAAGGTGAGTTTGCATAGTTGGTTAAGAGAATCCAGTTAGAGCTTGCCAAGTGGTGCAATTTGGTTAATTCTAGGAGTAAAATGCATAAAAGGAGAGTTTTAAAGGAAATAAAATGCACAAGAATTAAAACATAGATAAATTTAAATGATTAGAGTATATGCAGGTTATTAAAGAGGAAATAAGATTAGAAATTGCATAAGACAAAGTATTAAAATGCAAAAAGATTAGGGCATTATCTTTTTGTATTGTCTAGTGCTAAGTATTTTATTTACAAAGATAAAATATCCTTTCATGGAGGGATTCTTCTCAGAGGAGGGAAATCAGATTTTGAAGAGGCTTGGAATCAAATTGGCTAAAATGATGATTGCAAAGAAGAAGCAGTTGCTAAAGGAAGATCAGATTTCTTTGAGAAGGTATTTGTTTGAAGACAGACAGGTGTCAGGGGCTAAAATTGATTTTTAAATTTCCTATATCTCACCTCTTCTCTATTATTTCAAGTATGGTGAAATAAACACTGCAAGGGAGCATTTTGATTCAAGGGTCTTATTTTCTAAGTTTTTTTTCATTCTGGATGTACGAAAGAAAAAATATCTTAATATAAGATAATGTTATTTCTTGTTTCACATCTGTGATGTATTTTTGTATGTTTGTATATGCTCTTGTATGTTTAATCTATAAGGCATTTTGAATGTACTAGTTATAAGCTAATTGTGCGATTATTTGTAAGTTTCTTTCAAGGAGGGAGTCAATCTTATGAATAATTCCAGATGGCTAGATATTAGTGTGAGAATTTGATACATGGGTGTGAGAATGAGAAAGTGATTTGTAAGGAATCTCATATGAGTTTTATTTGTGTTTCCATTAAGTAATTTATGTGGATGTACATTTATTTGACTCTATTTCCCAATAGATAAGGCACTGGTCTTTGTTGGTTATGTAGTCCTTACCATCAATTATTTAAAATCAAATCAAATCATTTTCCATTTCTTGCTTAAAAGCGTGGATGTTCAGAATCTATATTGAATAGTATAGCCATTGTTGGTGATTCTTTAAAGAATTGAATCCAATAGGTTATCTTTCTTGACCTTATAGCTCAAAGAGAAGAAGTATTTAATCCTCATTGTAACATTGACCATTTCCCTGGTTCTTAGAACACTTATGTAGGTGGGATCCTATATAAGATTGGTTGAGTGTTGGATTCCTAGTTATACAAATCTAAGAACTATCCATGGTCGCATCTACATAATGGGTTTTAGATAGAGAGTTATTATGTATGCAGAGATTGGTTATGTTTTAGGTGCACCCACCTGAGTGTGTGGAGCTTGAAGTAGAAGTTGGATAAAATCCTCATCAATTAGCCTTTTCTTTCCCCTTAGTTTGTAGGAATGCAGATTCATGTGAGTTGGACAAAAATCCCCAAGTATGGTTGGCTTAATGTTTTTTAGAACTGAGGGATACAAGAGAAATCACTAGCAAGTTGTCGATGCAGTTTTTGATCGAGGGTGCCAGCCAGTTCTCGCAATGAATTAGTTAAGTAAAAATTAATTCTGAGATTACACACACATGACCATTGATTGAGTTCCTTTCAAGTTCTAATCATGTAGCTTGTAGGTAATCTCATATTAAACCCATGGTTTACCAAGACAGGTTAAGTTTATTCGCTGATGCTTCTTTGTCACGTAATCTTCAGATTTGACCTGAGTTAAGGTTTACTTGTTGAGGTTAGCACAATCTATAGATAGAGCTTGGGTCAAGGTAAGTCAAGATGGATTATCCAATATCAAATCTGAACCGTCAATGTAATGTTGATCCTAGGGCTGGCGTGTGATCTCAAAAAGAATTGGACAAGTACAAATATGTCTTGAGATTCAATGCAGGCCGTAGATCTTGTTCTATAATACCCTCTTAGCTGACTATGCTATTACTTTAGATTGGACATTTTGACATGGACTATATTATTTAAATTGCTTAAACTTTGATAGATCTAGATGATGATATTCTTAGCTAATATCTTAATATATGTATTTATGATTAAAATCTTTATGAGGAAAGAACTATCTTCTACTTGTTTATGCAAACTAATCCAAGAAATTGAATTCTAATCTTTTCTATTTGTTGCTAACGTGTTTTCATGAGTTATCTATGATGCTTCATGCTTATATATATGTCAAATGTGTTTTCATGATTTAGGTCAAAGTCGTAGTTACTCACTTAGCTGAGGTCCACACGATGTATTGATCCTAGTCATCTATCTACAATGTTTTATGTACTATATATGTATATATCTATCATGCCCAAACATTTGTGCCAAAAAAATGCAACAACTTTTTTTTTGAGACATTGCAAATGTCTAGGAGAAAGCAAAAGAAAGTGTAAACCTAGCTTGCTAAGTTTGGGATAATGCATGAAGGATAAGAGGATTAGGACACATAAGCAACAAGAACCCATGTAGGGTCAAGGGGGATCATGGATGATAACTCATGTCGCCTCCTACTGAAGGTGTCAGCGACCACATTCTCCTTCTCTTTGATATAATGGACATCAAAGTCATTCTCACACAAGAAATCCATCCATCTCCTCTGCCTAGCATTAAGGTTCAGCTGAGTGAATATATACTGCAAACTCTGATGGTTAGAATGAAGCTCAAATTGATGTTCCAAGAGAAAGTGTCACCACCTTACTAATGCATGAACTACTGCCGCAAGCTCAAGGTCATGGGTAGGGTAATTAAGCTCATGAGTCTTAAGTTTCCTAGACTCATATGCTATAGCTCTCCCATCCTTCATAAGTATTACCCCCAAACCATCTAAGGATGCATTCATGCAGACCACAAAGTCCGCTGAAGGCTTTGGCACTGCTAAAATAGGTGCGCTGGTAAGTGCTTTCTTGAGCTCCTGAAAAGGGTATAAGTTGGAGATATTATTGTAGCTTTGAAAAGAATGTTTAAAGTTGTTGTGATAGTCTTTCCTAAGTTTGAATTATTTGATGCTGTTGAAACAAGGTGTTTAAATTCTGTGAAACATAGTGGGTTTAAGGTTCCAATGTTGAAACATGGTGTTTAAAGTCTGTGAAACATAGTGGGTTTAAGGTTCCAATGTTGAAACATGGTGTATAAAGTCTGTGAAACGTAGTGGGTTTAAGGTTCCAATGTTGAAACATGGCTCTGATACCAATTTTATCATTATGCCCTTATAACCCCCAAAAGATGCAAACAACAAGGGAGGTTTCATGGAGCCCATACTCCATGATTTTTCCCTCTCCTCCTTGAGGAGAGTCTCTACACCAAGGGCTGTCAAAACTCCTTCACCCCTAAGGCTACTCTTCCCTCCCAAGGGTGAGTGAGCCTTGAGACTCCCATTAACAATATTTACAAAGAAAGCAAAACAAATACTTAGCAACAACAAAAACATAACATTTAATAAAATCTCATAGCTCCAATAATTTCACAAGGCACATACAACATCCATCTTTTGCAAGAACAAAATAAAACTACAAGAAAAGAGTTGCAACAAGTCCACCAACCTAGAATCCAAGATTAAGGCAAGATAGTTGTAGAAGAGTTCCCTTTTAGCCTAAGTGCTCCTTCCAAGATCACCAACTCTAGCTATGTCTCTAAGTTAGAGAGTGGGTGTTCAAACTCTCCAACATGGAGAGTTCCCACTAAAAAGCCACTAGAAAACTCATGGGGAGAAGTAAAGTCCTCTAATTGGTCCCTCTTTCATAAACTCTTACACCTTTCTACAAATGGATCCAAAAAGGGGAACTCCAAAAAGGTGAATAATGTCTTTGCACAAAGATGGAAGGGTGGTCTATCCAAGGTCAAGTCTTACAAGATTTGATTTTCGTCCAACTTGGGAAACCAACTTTTTGGAAGGGTCACATGGTCAACCAGAGGCTATCCTATGGTTAAAATGACCCTTATCTATTGGTATAACAAGCAGGCTACCTAAAAATGACCCCAACACACCCCTAGACACTTTCTAACCCCTCCAAAAGTCCACTATAAGAGTATTTTCGAAATTCCAATGAGATGGCCACACCCCCATCTCCCAAACCAAGGTATGCATATGGGGATTCACTAATGTACTTGTTAGGTTTTTTTCTTGTAGGGCATCTAAAGATGTTTGAATACTTAGATAACTCTATGACTTCCAATGCCTTTGGTACTCTGACTCAAGCAAGAGAAAAACACTAATTGATGAGGTATTTTGATAACACTGGGGATTCCTATTATCACCTCCTTCTTTTTTGAGATCCACTGAGTCAAGTAGGTCTTACCTATGACTGATTACTGAATTGATAGTATCTTTAGAGTTGATTTTACTTATGTGTTGAATGCTCTATTTGTATATGGACATGTATATAACAATGCAGATAACTATGACTATTCTGAGAAAAAGCTTGACAATCCAAATCAATATCTTAGTAATGACAGACAACAACATAATAGGGAATTTCATCTCTCTTTCCTTTTGCAATTCTTGTGAATCTAGGAGGAATAACCTATTGATTTACTCTTTAAGAAATCAACAAACTTCAACTGTAATCACATATGAGTACAATTGATTC
>MU223776.1:10774001-10786316 GCA_018584345.1 Thuja plicata
AATTGGTTTAAATGATATTGAATATGTGGATGATGATAGATTACCAAACCAATTCCTAGACCAGTGCCTATCCTTGGGCTTATAGAGTTAATAAATGAAGATCCACAGAAAAATAGAACAAAATACTGTAAGCTGCCTTAAAACCTACATGCAACTCAGATAAAATGCCTTACAAACTATCCTATCACTAAATTATTGTATCGAATCCTCAAATATTGTTATGCTCCCTAAAACTACTCATGAAACTTAGTTCTTTCCTTGAAAGAAACTTGCAAGCAATTAGATAGTTACCTTGTAACCAATATGCTTAAAGATGCCTTACAGATTTAAACATAAAAGAGCATACACAACAAACAAAGAGACAACAATAAGATAGACTAAAGTTGCACTATATTTTATTCATATGTTTCTGCTTCAATACATGAAAAGCTTAAAAAGCTTGAAGACACAGACACAAATCAAGAAAGTTTGATTTTCAATATATTTCATCCCCCTTTATCTTCTACAATTTTCGTCTATTTATAGGTCCTTAACCATCTTGGAATCCTTAATATTAGGATGAAACAAGCTTTGGATGGTTTAAGGAACCAAACCCTAAAAGTACAGAAAAGACAAAGAAAGAGAATGTAGAAGCAGTGGAGAGACAAAAACAGGGGATAAGATCTGATATTCTTTGTCTTCTTCTAGAATCTAGCACCTTTGTCTGACAGTATTCAAGATAGCATCTAATATTCATTGAGATCAAGTGACCGCCAATTTAGGCTAACATACACTTATCTTTAGTAATAACTAACCTCCCTGTGCTCAATGGCCAAGCGCCAAGTGTTCCCCTTTATTCTTCATCTAAGATATCCTCCTCTACTACCACAGGCTTCTTCTTCTTTGGTTTGGTCATCAGGTCCCATGCTATCACTTCATCCTCTGCTGGCCATTTAAAGCTCTGTGTATTCTATACTTGTACCTTCTATCTTTCCCATCTGACTTCGGTGATGCTTTTAACATCCATTAAGAACTTATTCATGTCATTCTCTTCCTTGAAGGCTTCATCCAAAATCTTATTGAAACCTTCCATATGTAAATCAGATCCTGAAATAAATGCCTCATTACTTGGCATCTTATTATCAAATTCACTCCTCCAGGCCTCCAAGGCCTTAACTTGATCATCTTCTCCTTTCAATGGAGGAACAAATCTATTAAACTCTAGATAAAATAGGCTCAACTTAGCCTCAATCTGATTTAGCTTGCCTTTAAAGAAAGATAAGGTTATATTAACCTTCTTAATTTCATCTTCCACCTCTGTCACAATTTTTGGCAAATCTGATCTAAGAGGCTGCAAGTAGGCAAGCTTTTCAAATAATTAGACCCTAGGAGACCATTTAACAAAATAAGGGTTTAAAATGGCAATGTACCTTGTCACTTCTATTTGCAAGGTGAGTAATTTATTGTAAGCATTCAGGATGACATCTGTTTTGTCCTTGAGTATATTAATCATATGTTGTAGAATGCATCTTAATGCATTTAGGGCTATCTCATTTTTATTTTTTCCCATATCTTCTACCTCAGCCACTTCCTCTGATTCTACCTTTTTCTCTATCTGTAAAGGTTGTTTTGGAGGCACATAAACCACCTTAGGTTTCTCTTCTAGTTGCTTCGGCAACTCAACAATTACCTTATCTTGCTGATGTATCTTTATGTGGCACAATTCCTTATCCTTTGCTAGGGAACTGGTTTCCTCAATCAAAATGCTACACTTCTCACACAATTATTTTGTCTTGTCTTCATTCAAGTGTGCCCAATGAGTCATGATCTGAGAAATTCCAAGATCTCTAGTGTTTTTCATAGTCCAGACCATTTGGTTCCCCACCATGCTCTCTTGAAAATTTACTAGTTGAGGCTTCTGGTCCTTGGGACATAAGCTCCACATGGCAAAATCCTGTGACTTTGGACTATATCCAAATCCTTTTATCATGTTGCCCATCTAAATCTCATTGACCAATTTGAGGTCTCGCTACTTTCTAATCTGATCAATAATGAATGCTGAGGCTAAGTCCCAGCCTTCAACAAGAAAAATGCCACTGTTCAAAACCATTTTCCTTGCCTCATCTGGAGAGACATCCTCACTATCAGGATCATAGGCTTGCAAAGCTAGAAAAGCCTCATTTGTAACTATTTCCTCTCCATATGTCTTCAACTATACCCTAATTTGTTATTTCTTATGCCACCTTAAAAAGTCTTTAAATTCATCAGTCTTGATAAAGTTATCATCACCTAGAAATTATTGTTGATGCAATAACCTCTCATCAATGCATGCCTTAAGAGGCAACTCTATATTTTCTTCCTCATCAAGCTATTGCCTCTTCCCCTATCTAATTATCTTCCTTAGATTATGATCATATAATCTATTTCCAGGAATGAGGGCACTTGTTCTATCTCCTTTCTTCTCTTTCCTAACAGAGGAAGTCTGACCAGGGTCAACTTTTTGCCTCTTTGTAGCAGGCTCTTCTACATCATCTGGCTGTGACACTTTAGTCAGGTCAATGATGTGGCCCTATTCTCCTTGTACCTATGTTGCCTCTACAACATCCTATTGAGGTTGATCAAATTGAGGTGGACGGGCATAATCACCATCACTATCACTCTCATATTCTAATTCTAAATATTTAGGCTCCTTTCCTCCTTTCTTATCTAAAACATTATCCAACTGCTCACAGAGTATATAAAAATTGTCAAGCATGGCTTTGATCTTGTCAAAATAAGGCAAGTCAGGGTAAAAACCTCCAAATGATAATCCATTTCTCCTTATTTTCTTTTCCAAATTTAGTAACTCCTAAATTCTTTCTCTTCTTGTCCTTATCTCATCTTCAAGGAGATTTCTTGTAGCATCCTCTTCCACACAAAAACCATGCACATTTCTATTGGGGATGGTAGGAGTTAGAAGTTTCCTAGCTTCTGCAATGAATCCCTCTGGGTCAATATACCTATATAATGTTGCCCTCATCTTGCAGCTCTCCAAACATGCACTCACCTGTTCAATAGCACCCTTTCCAATGGTAAAATTAAAGATTTTAAACTATCTGAGGGGTTAAGGTCTCCTTCCTATGTGGTGCAAAATGTTCATTGTCTGTCAATAATAGTTGCCAGATGAATTCCATAGTAGAAACTCTGGATGACACATGATAGGGTAGGACATGAGGTGGATGTGTGCATCCATATACCCTAATCATGGTAAAATTTTCTTCTAAGAAGAAGTCTCCCTAGTTTTGATCACCCTCCTATTTGTCCACATACTCACAAGGTCTCAACAACTACAACACCTTTATTGGGAGTTTGGTTTTGCTGATAACCATGCTCTACATTAATGGATATACAATCCAATTTTCAAATCCACAAAAATCACAGTCCTTGGATGTATAATTCCATATCCTAACCCAAAATTGAATAGGATTAGGTCAGTCCTGGAAAATCCTCTGAGGATTCAAGTTGTTCACATTCGTAATCCCATAGTTAAAATGCAACAACAAATGCATCAGGATTGAATAATGGAGGAACCTAGGTTCCTTCTCCTTGGGATATTTCATCTTCTTATGTACAGCTACAAATCCATCATGCATTTTGTCAATAATGTACTGTATGTAGTCATAACTGGTGCTAGAATGCACCTCTTGCAAGTCTAGTGCCATCATCAAAATTCCAGCATTTATTTTCTCTGCTCCTCCATCTATCCCTAACACTCTATATAAAGCATAGGCAATATACTTAATATATAAATTTAAGTCCTTAAAGCAGTAGGGTGCAGCCCTAGGTATAGGAGTAAGATGGTTTCTAACCTCCTTAAGCATATGCTTCTGTAATTGACCCCTAGAAAAACCAGGTTTTAACCTATACCTCTCCTCTTGCTTAGTAATATTTATCTTCATATACATGGTACTGTATAAGCCAAAGGCTTGCATAAATGAATTCATATTTAACATTAATAGGGCAGTACCATCATTTTTCTTGATTGTCCTAGACAGAGCATCATAGTGGCTGGCAAGACCTAGAAACAAGTCTACATCTATATAGACATCAGGGATAATTAATCTAGCAAGACCACAAGTCTAAGGGTTTGACACTAGGATGGCCTTATCAGAATTATTATAAAAATAATTATATAGAGAAAAACCTGTGGATCTTGGAAAGTGAGCATCTCTGATTTTACAGTAGTCATCTGCTAGCAAGTTTGTATTTTCCCTCTTGTTCTGGGTGGACCCTAGCAACAACTTCAAGAATTCATTAGAGAAATTCCTCTTTCCCTTTACATCATCATCAACTTCATCACTTTTTCCACTGGTAGAAGCCACACTGACTACTTTACTCATTTTTCTTTGTTTAAACCCTCTCTTTTACCGATATTGAAACAAATATCCTTTCAGGACTCACCACTCTTCTTTGTGCACTGTTAGCAATTCAAGGAGCTTGACAACCAGAGAATTACTCTGCAAATGATCAATTTTTGCCTCTTGAACACAAAATACCTAGCAATTCTTTGCTCTGCAATTCTAGAAGTAAGATAAGTAAAAATGAACTTGCAATCAACTCTTTATGGTAACTCTCACAAGTACATAGCTCATCATTAGAAAAACAATCAATTTTATTTTCAAGTTAACATGCTATGGAATTGATTGAAATCCTAGCCATAGCTTATGAGTGTGACAGGAAATCAAATTCATATGAGTGCACTTTCAAGAAAATCCTTATAAAATTTGAACAGGATGACATGTCTTCATATGATTGGTTCTTGGCCAGACATCTTAGCTATCACTTTTTGATACAACAATTAATTTTCTAGATTTTCATTGGTCACTGAATCTCCACGTTGTCATATCAGCAACTGCCACCTTTTATGATTTTTTAGATTCAGCGACCACGTGACTGTGTAGTATCTCCATGTTGCTAACCAAATATCTTAACCCTCAATTCTCCTGGAGATCTAGCGACTATGTGATTTTATTTACTTAGCTAACCATAGTTAACTTTTGGAAATCACATGACTGCGCGAATCAAAGTCGCTAGATGAAATGCTTAACTCAGAGTTTATTTGGGGACCCCGCGACTGAAAGTTTATCTTTACCTTTAACTATTATCGCCAAGTCGCTGAGTGTTTATTTCCCATTACGAGACCCCGCGACTAACCTTAGTCACCCAATCCCTAATTAAAAATGCTATCTGATATTTCTTTCAAAGACTATGACTAAAGGTTATCTCTTTGTCATGAGCACTTTTTACTCTCATGCAAATTTGATGGAGACTTAGCAACCACCGTTGATCTTATTACACTTAACATCTGATGGCTGCGCTAAGTCACTGAGTATATTTTAAAAACTTTAAATCATTTGGAGACTATGCAACAATATATAACTTTAAACCTTTTAGTCTCTTAATCGCCAAATGACTTTTTCCTTTTGGGAGACCATGTGACTAGCCTTCATTATGCTCATTTTGGACACGTGTCTTCGTTAACTGTTTGTCTCTGAATTTCTAATTAAACACTGACTTAGAATCTTAATCCAGCGACAACCCAACTGCCATATACTCTAAACCTTGCGATTTGTCATGAAGTCTCGGCATCTTTCACTTAACTGTCATTTTACTTGGAGACTCCATGACTAAAGCAATCGCTAAGTCTCATAAAAAATCACTAACTGTTGGATTCTTTGCGTGACACTGTGAATTAACTGTTTGTTTAGATGTTGGCTGCTAACCTACTTCTGCATTGGGAGACTTCATGACTGAAGGGTTCCGCCAAGTCTCATAACAAATAAGGAATATTCTATTTCTTCCAGAGACATCCCAACAATAGTTAATCGCCAAGTCTTATAACAAAATGGAATATGCTTCTAGGATCAAGCGACTAGGTGACTACCCAAAAAAGGCACATGACTTAATTTTTTCAAAAAGGTAATGCAAAATTAGAAACTTGATTGTCATTTTAGGGCTTTTTTGCATTTTGACTTAGAAGATAGCTTAGGGTTTTGGTTTTTTGCACTATTCATGTGAATTTTCACCTAACAACACAGAAATTTCATAGGGGTACTTCAAATATGAGACAAACCTTCTGGCTTTTTGAAAGAACTGGGTATGAAGGCAACAAAATTTTTAGGGAAAAGCAACAAAACTAGGAATACAACCAGCAGTACTTGCCTAGGTAGGTGGACAACCATTCCCAAGTTGACAAGTCATGGCCTTAAGTACAAATCACAAGTGTCAAATGACACACACAACATTTACACATCACCAGGCCATGTCATGTCCACTTGGGAAAAAATCACAAGGAAATAAGAAAATACATTTAAGGACTACATTTCCAAAATCAACCATATACATTTACAAATTAAATCATGATACAACGAGGTCTTGTCTCTCATTAGACGCAACCTTGGCTCAAACTGAGTTCACATATTCCTTTAATTGGTTCCCCAGATAAAATACCATGGTCTCATACCTGCACACTTAATTCAAATATTATTAGTCTGAGGAGATAAATATATATATCATAAAGGAATAAGCAATATTCAAAACTTAAGGAAAGCATCAACATACTAAGTTTATTACTTGAGATCACAATAATATAATAATTTCATTTTACGCATACAATATAAGGTAAGATTCACATTGCATGATACCTAAATTTAATATCCATTTCTAATAATTATCCTATCATCAAGAACCCATAACATAATCATAATGTATTTCCAAATCAATTATCTCAAAAATAAATGTCCATAATGTTAGAATACTTCAGAGATAACTGAGAAGGGGGGGGTGAATTAGTTATCTACAACTTTAAATATTTTGTACTTATTAATCTAGATTTTTACAAAGTAAATACACATTCAAATAACACATAACACAACACATCAATTTGGTTATGGGGAAACCAAATGGTAAAAACCCCAGTGGAAATTAGTACCCACAAAGAACTATACTCTATGTAATATAGTAATCCTTGTTAAAAGATTCTTCAACCCTTTTAGGAGTTGTACAATACAATGCAATAGTATAGTTGATATGGTTAAGGGTCGGACCCTGTTAGGGGTCTTTTACATGTAACCCTATTAGGGGTGGAGGACTCACTATCCAAGGACTCACTGTCCAAGTGGTGAAGGCTACAACCTTCTATTTATTTGATACACACTGTATCAACAAGATGAACTACTGTTTGTGACACTGCTTGTCTGATCAGTTCCTTTTATGCACCGATGCTTTAACCTCTTGTAAATAAATATAAAAATCTAATCTATATTCTGAATGCTTCAACATAAACATCTATATTATCAACATATGATAAATATAGCTCTACTGCATCAACACTCTGCTCTACTTTTCAATCTCTGGCTTTCGTAACTCTTCTCATTGCAAATGACTTTCTATAAGTACATACACCAAGTATGAGATCATGGGACCTGTACGACAAATTTTCTTAATACCTTTGTCGGCTCTACTAAATGCGCAAGTAAAATTACAACCATGCAAGTACTAACTGAATAGACGTGTCACTTCACTGAGTCGGCTTCACCAATTTGACCATAACATTGTAATCTTCTTGAAACATGATTAGCACATTTAGATTAATATCAAAAACTCATAACTAATAATGAATATACACACACATATGCAGAAGATATGTGCAACTTAATTAACATGTTGCATATGTCAGCCTTAAATCGTTAATCCTCCAGAACTGTAACTGTCAATAACAGAATTACACATCTTTACTGAAATATCATATCTGAGTCTGCGTGTATGAAAATAGCATAGTAAACATGTCAACAAAATGTATCTATCCACGCTGGTGTTCATTTCATCATATGGATAAGTACATACAGAAGTACTACTATGTATTATATGTTGTCATCAATGACAAACATACAATCATTCAACTGTTCAGAATCAAATCTCCAACAATCTCCCCCTTTGGTATTGATGGCAACATATGGTAAAAACAACTTTTGTTCATGGTGTCTTCTTTCTTTTACAATCTTCTCAATATCCTCAACAAAGATTTTTCTACACTACTACAATTTCATGTTATGTGTATTCTCTGAATACTCCCCCATTGTCATGCTTCCCTACTATGTTCCTTTACTCCCCCATAGTATAAGCTCCTTGTATGTATTCCTTGTTTGTCTTGTTTTTACTGGTACATACTCCCCCATTGACATCAATGGAAAAGGGTTCCATAAACCATTCTGCACAGGTACTACTCCAGAAGTAGAGTAGTCAATCATTCATCAGTCACACAGAACTGATGTACTTGCTTCTTTTTATAATCAGGATTAGGAGAGGGAATGAATCCCAACTTCTCCCTAAGATACTCAAAATTATACTTTGCTAAAGGCTTCATGAAAATGTCTGCTAGCTGATCTTTTGTGTTTACATAATCCAATGTTACTTCCTTGTCTGCAACTTTTTCTCTCAGAAAGTGATACTTGATCTCTATGTGTTTTGTCTTTGCATACATTATAGGGTTCTTAGACATGTTAATAGTACTGGTGTTGTCATAGTGAATAACAACAGGATAGTCGACCTGAATACCAAATTCTTTAACCATCTATTTGATCCAAACAATTGTTGTACAATTTAGTGCTGCTACAAAATATGGTGCCTCTGCTGTTTACTAAGAAATATAGTTTTGCTTCTTGCTTGTCCAAGATACCAAATTTTCTCTGAGAAATACTGCTCCTCCTGAAGTGCTTTTCTTGTCATCAATACAACCTGCCTAATCTGCATTAGTATACACATGAAGTTGTGTATTCCCTGATTTAGGATACCATAAACCATAGTCTATAGTTCCCTTAAGATATCTGAATATCTTCTTGATTTCCATTAAGTGATTATACTTGGCTTCAGCTGCAAATCTTCCAAGAATGCCAACTACATTAGATATGTCAGGTCTTGATTGAGTTAGATAAATAAGCTTTCCAATCATAGATTTTTACAATGTTTTATCAACTGCTATGGAGTCATCATCTTTTGAAAGTTTACTTCCTATGATCATAGGAGTGCATACAGGCTTGCAATCCTCCATCTTAAAGGTTTTCAGTATTTCCTTCACATATTTTGACTGGTTAATGAATATTCCTTTGTCTGTTCACTTTACAATCAATTCTAAGAAGTATTTTATAGGACCAATCATACTCATTTCAAATTTATTCTGTATTTGTTTTGCAAATGCTTTACTAAGATTGTCATTACCTCCAAAGATAATGTCATCAACAAATATGGCAACTAACAGTAATCCATCAAGTGTTTCTCTTATGAACAAATTGTAATCTGCTACTCCTTTCTTGAATCCAATCTTGGTGAGATATCCATCTAATCTTTCATACCATGCTCTTGGGGCCTATTTGAGTCCATAGAGTGCTTTCTTCAGTCTGCATACCATGTCTAGTCTATTTGAAAGGTTAAATCCTTTAGGTTGTTCTATGTAGACTTCTTCTTTTAATTCACCATTCAAAAAGGCTGATTTGACATCCATTTGATAAACTTTAAAGTATTTTATTGTTGCATATGCCAAAAAAAATTTTATGGCTTCCAGTCTACTCACAAAGGAAAATGTATCAGTGTAATCTATTCCTTCTTTCTATGCATATCCTTTACATACTAATCTTGCTTTTTTTCTTATTACTGTACCTTCTTCATTCATTTTGTTTCTGAAAATCCACTTTGTTCCAATCACATTTTTATCACTTGGTCTAGGAACCAATTCCCCTGTGTCATTCTTAATTATATGATCTAGTTCTTCTTTCATCGCATTTTTCCAATCAGAATCATTATACGCATCTTCAACACTTGTAGGTTCAATCTGTGGAAGTAAACATACCTCTTCATCTACTATTAGATTCTTTGCTTTTGATCTGGTCAAAACACTGCTACTCTGATCTCCAATGATATCATTTTTAGAGTGGTATCTCAATGTAAACTTAGGAACCTTAAATGTGATTTCTTCCTCTATAATCTGTGGCTCTTCATTGCTTGAATCAGGGTCATTGCATGAGACATCAATGCAATCAAACATTTCTTCAATCACAGTATCTTTATTGTTAGGTCTAGATTCTTCTTCAATCAAAGGTGCATATTCATAGTACCTCTCTTGAATCATAAACGTCTCATCAATCTTAACATGCGTGCTTTCAATTATCTTCTTTAATCTTAAATTGAAACATCTATAAGCTTTTGTTTTTGTAGAGTAACCAAGAAAGATACCTTCATCACTCCTAGCATCAAACTTGCCAACACTGTCATCTCTCTTGATGTAGCATTTGCTGCCAAATATTCTAAAATATTTTAGTATGGGTATATTTCCAAACCCAAGTTCATAGGGTGTCTTGTCCACACCTGGTCTCAATTGTGTTCTATTGATAGTATACACTGTTGTGTTCACTGCATCTCTCTAATAAGTGTGTGCCACTTTTCCTTCAATCATCATGGTGTGTTTTGTATCAAGTATAATCCTATTTATCCTTTCTGCAATTCCATTTTGCTGAGGTGTTCTAGGGGCACTCAACTGCCTTTTTATTCCATGTTCTTCACAGTAGTCATAAAACTAGTCAGAGGTGAATTCTCCTCCTCTATCTGATCTTAAACATTTCAGTTTTAGTCTAGATTCATTCTCAACCTTTGCTTTGAATATTTTGAACTTCTCAAAGGCTTCTGACTTCTCTTTTAAGAATGCAACCCACGTCATCCTAGAAAAAAAATCAACAAATAGAATAAATTACCTTTCACCATAGTATGATCTTGTTTGAGTAGGATCGCATAAATCTGTATGCACTAAGTTCAACTTGTTTTCAGTTGAGGTCTGCTTGCTTTTGAAGGAACTCCTTACATGTTTACCCATAACACATTCCCTACAAATTGTGTCAACTAGTCTTGCAATGCTTGGTAGGTCTCTAACTGCCTTGACATTATTGATCTTTACTATATTATCAAAATTGATATGAAAAAGTCTCTTGTGCCATAACCGACTATCATCCACCTTTGCAACAAAACAAATTACATCTAAATTAAGCTGAAAAACATTACCTTTTGTTTTAGAGCCTAATGCAATCATGTCTCCATCCTTGTTGCTAATGATGCACTTGTTGCCTTTGAACTCCAAATGATAGCCTTTGTCAAGTAGTTGTCCAACACTTAGCAAGTTATTATGTAATCCATCAACATATAGAACATCATTTGTCTTATTCTTTCCATCCAGGGTGATGGAACCTCTGCCTATGATAGGTTTAGGAGTGTTATCTCAAAATCTAACCATACCACCTTTGTATTTGTCTAGATGAACAAATATGTCTTTATCACCTGTCATGTGATGTGAGCATCCACTATTAATGATCCAATCAGTTCTAACATCTACTTTGGAAATTAATGCTAATTCATGATCTTCTTCTTTATCTGCAATGTCCATATCTTTGAGCAACCTTTCCATGTCTCTAAGAGCAACAAATCCAATTTCATCTTCTCCTGAATCTTCATCAGTTACACCTTCTTCAACATGATAACATTCCTTCCTATACTTAGGTTTGTAATTAGATCTGAACTTCTTGACTCTTGTGGGACACTTGGATGCAAAGTGACCAATCTTATAACATGAAAAACACTTGAATGGAAGTTGTCCTTCATACTTTCATTTTCCTTTCTTTTCTCTCTTAGCAATCATGGAAATTATCTCTTCTAGTTCTTCATCAGTTTCTTCATTCTCATTATGACTAGAGATGTGTGAGGATTTTTTACCGTGGATTGAAGCTTTGAAGGTTGTTTCATTCTTAGGTTCATTCTTCAATCTTGATATTTCAAATGCAGAGAGTTTGCTGATCAAAGTCTCTCTCTTGAAATCTTGTGAGAATTGCATAGTTTCCTCTAGAATACTGATCTTGTTTTCATAGTCTGATGTCAAAGTGGTTAACAACTTATCCATTATATCTTCTTCTAAAATTTCTCCTCCATTGTTTCTGATTCTAGATAATGCTTCATTTATCCTCTGATTATAAGCTCTAATGTTCTCTTCTGGTAACATCTCGAGACTATTGTATTTCTTCTTCCATGTCTTCCTGCATGCATTCTTTTCTTGAACATCTCCTTTAAACATGTCTTCTAAATACTTCCATATGACATGTGCTTTGTCAAACTTCTTGATCTCAAAAAATTCAACATCAGATAAGGTGTTGATTAGGGCTTCTTTGGCAATTGCATTATTGGTAAATGTTTCCTTTTGTCTTCTAGTAGCATCATCCTTTGCAAGGTCTTTCAGAGATGGGATTTCAACCTCTTGTGTAGCAA
>MU223776.1:10786366-10799675 GCA_018584345.1 Thuja plicata
TGTAGCAATCTCAAAGATCTCAAATCCAATGCACTGTAGATGTGTTACCATTTTGTTTTTCCAATCCAAATAGTTCTCTCCATCAAACTTAGGGCTATCTTTTCTGAAGTATGCCATCTTGATCTACCTTAAGCTATCAGGATTTCTCTCCAAGGCACTTGGCTCAAATACCAATTGTTAGAATACTTCAGAGATAACTAAGAGGCGGGGTGAATCATTTATCTGCAACTTTAAATCTCTTATACTTATTAATCCAGATTGATACAAAGTAAATACACATTCAGATAACACATTACACAACACATCAATTTGGTTACGGGGAAACCAAATGGTAAATACCCTGGTGGGAATTAGTACCCACAAAGAACTATACTATTTATAGTAATCCCTATTAAAATATTCTACAACCCTTTTAGGAGTTGTACAATACAATGAAGTAGTATAGTTTACCTAGTTAAGGGTCAAACCCTATTAGGGGTCTTTTACATGTAACCCTATTAGGGGTGGAGGACTCACTGTCCAAGTGGTGAAGGCTACAACCTTCTGGTTATTTGATACACACTGTATCAACAAGATGAACTACTATTTGTGACACTATTTGTCTGATCAGTTCCTTTTATGTGCCGATGCTTTAACCTCTTGTAAAGAAATATAACAATCTAATCTATATTCTAAATGCTTCAAAATAAACATCTATATTATCAACATATGATAAATATAGCTCTGTTGCATCAACACTCTGCTCTGCTTTTCAATCTTTGGCTTTCGCAACTCTTCTCATTGCAAATGACCTTCTATAAGTACATACACCAAGTATGAGATCATGGGACCTGTAGGACAACTCTTCTTAACATCCTTGTTGGATCTACTAAGTGCACAAGTAAAATTACAACCATGCAAGTACTAACTAAATAGATGTGTCGCTTCACTAAGTCGGCTTCATCAATTTGACCATAACATTGTAATCTTCTTGAAACACGATTAGCACGTTTAGATTAATATCAACAACTCATAACTAATCATGAGTATACACACGCATATGAAAAAGATATGTGCAAATCAATTAATATATTGCATATGTCGGCCTTAAATCGTTAATCCTTCATAACTGTAACCGTCAATAATAGAATTACACATCTTTACTGAAATATCATATTTGAGTCTGCGTGTATGAACATAGCATAGTAAACATGTCAACAACATGTATCTATCCATGTTGGTCTTCATGTCATCATATGGATAAGTACATATAGAATTACTGTTGTGTATTATATGTTGTCATCAATGACAAACATACAATCATTCAACTGTTCAGAATCAAATCCCCAACACATAATAGAAACATAATATAGTCCATAAGGTGCATCATAAAGTATCATGTGTCCAACATCCAAAATGATCAATCCATGACCAAAAGCATAAAATCCATAAGGTCCATAGTGCACCAAAATGTAAAGTATCATACGCTAAATCTATCATAAGTAGAAAAACTAGAAAACTATGATGGGGTTCGGGGTGAGGCCTCGCTTCCTCCGCCCTAGGCTTGAACTTCCTCCTAGAGTTCATAAAAAAGATGGGGATATTGAGCTCTCATCTACACTGCGTCCTCCCAAGAAGCTGTAACCTCATCATAGCAATCCTAGTGAACCCTAACCTAGTCCATCTGTCAGCCTCGTAGGCCCAGTGTCCAACCTGCCAAAATTCAGATAAGTTCCTAGGTTAACTTCCTATCTGAATCCACCTGAAGCCTCAATCACTGTAGCTTGATGTTCTACTTGGCAATTATCATTCGCTACAAAAGCTCTAGGGGACCTTCCCATATCTCCAACAATGGGCTCTGATGCTGATGTATGTTGACTACCTACCTGAGGGCAATCTCTAGCTACGTACCCCATGGCACCACAAGTGTAGCATGGTCCTTGTGTCTATATCTGAATACCCTAAGGACTACAGAACTGTGACCCTCCTATCCTACTAGAACCACTAAAACCACCCTTGGAGGAATACTAAGTACTAACTTTGGGTGTATCAGGTGCTTGTGACCTATGGCTCTACTGAGTCTTCTACTGAGGTGGAGGGGCTTTGTAAGACCCTGAAGATTGTATGTTATTATTGTTACCCTTCCAATGTGATTTCTGATACCCTAAACTTTGTGGTATGGAGTTTCAGTTATGAGACCAATCTCGTGCATCTTGTCCCCTACCTTGAATCTCCTCGGCAATCAAGGCCTTTTCTACGGCCTCCCAAAGGTTCCCTGGTGCTGCAATGTGCACTCAACCAGATATAGATGCAATCAACCCCTTTACAAAGTGGTTGACCTTGATCTTCTCATCTCTCATGTATTCTACATAGGGTAGAAGCTCCAAGAACTTATGCTCATACTATGTGATGGTGAGTCCCCTCTGCTGAAGTTTGTGGAACTCATCTATTCATCACTATCTATAGTGCTTAGATAGGTAACGATCTCTAAATCTCTCTAAGAAAGTGCTCCAAGAGAGAGTTTTGATATCCATATTACTCTTTAACTCCTTTTTCCTCCACCAAATAGCAGTGTTACCTCTCAGTAGGTGGATAGAAAAGCATGCCCTTGTATTGCTCCTATAAGGGCGCAAACCAAAGCACCTCTCAAGACTCAAAAGAAAAGCCTCAGCCTCACTCCCACCAATAGCTCCTGAAAAGCATGGTGGGTTAAGGCATATTAGTTCCCTGATGTGGTCCCTTGTGTCATGGGATACCCTCTCATAAGCTGGAACCACTACTTCTGGAGGTGGCATGTGTACTGACTCACCCTTGTGGTCAGCTTGCTCCTCCACAATCCTAGGTGGGGGACTCCTAATGTGCTCATGTGCTACACCCCCAGGTCCTACATGTTGATTTTCCTATGGTATCCTATACAAAATGATCCCAACCAAATTCTAAAGGGAATTCAATACATCCTAGTTGGGGTTGGGGGGTTATTTGGGAGGAGGCCTCTGCTCCTCACCAATACCCCCTAAATCTTTCTCCAACTAAACTCATGCCGGAGGGGCACATTTATAGCCTCATCCACGGGCATGAGCTTGTCACATTACTGGAGGAATCCTACATGCAAATGAAAGTGGTATAAGTTGAAAGTAGTGTCTTAATATGAAATGAAGGTGTTTAAAGTTGTTGTAATTATTACTACTAGGTTTGTTCTAATTTTGAAAATGTTAAATCAGATGTTTAAAGTTTTGTGAAAAATAGTGGGTTTAAGGTTCTAGTGTTGAAACATGGCTCTGATGCCAATTGTCATGCCCAAACATTTGTGCCAAAAAAATGCAACAACTTTTTTTTTGAGACATTGCAAATGTCTAGGAGAAAGCAGAAGAAAGTGTAAACCAAGCTTGCTAAGTTTAGGATAATTCATGAAGGATAAGAGGATTAGGACACATAAGCAACAATAACCCATGTAGTGTCAAGGGGGATCATGGATGATAACTCATGTCACCTCCTACTCAATGTGTCGGCGACCACATTCTCCTTCCCTTTGATATAATGGACATCAAAGTCATAGTCACACATGAACTCCATCCATCTCCCCTACCTAGCATTAAGGTTTGGCTGAGTGAATATATATGGAAAACTATGATGGTTTGAATGAAGCTCAAATTGATGTCCCAAGAGAAAGTGTTGCCACCTTACTAAGGCATGCACTACTTCCGCAAGCTCAAGGTCATGGGTAGGGTAATTGAGCTCGTGAGTCTTAATTTTACTAGACTCATATGCT
This sequence comes from Thuja plicata, assembly GCA_018584345.1. Classification (NCBI taxonomy): domain Eukaryota; kingdom Viridiplantae; phylum Streptophyta; class Pinopsida; order Cupressales; family Cupressaceae; genus Thuja; species Thuja plicata. Next base: position 10,790,115 of record MU223776.1, read on the forward strand.
ATAGCTCATCCATCCTGCATAAGTACTGCCCCCAAACCATCTAAGGATGCATCCGTACAGACCATAAAGTTTGTTGAAGGCTCTAGCATTGCTAAAATAGGTGCACTGGTAAGTGCTTTCTTGAGCTCCTAAAAAGGGTATAAGTTGGAGATATTATTTTAGCTTTGAAAAGAATGTTTAAAGTTGTTGCGATAGTCTTTCCTAAGTTTGAATTGTTTGATACTGTTGAAACAAGGTGTTTAAAGTCTGTGAAACATAGTGGGTTTAAGGTTCCAATGTTGAAACATGGTGTTTAAAGTCTATGAAACATAGTGGGTTTAAGGTTCCAATGTTAAAACATGGTGTTTAAAGTCTATGAAACATAGTGGGTTTAAGGTTCCAATATTGAAACATGGCTCTGATACCAAGTTTATCATTATGCCCTTATGACCCCCAAAAGAAGAAAAAAACAAGGGAGGTGTCTTGGAGCCAATAGTCCATGATTTTTCCCTCTCCTCCTTGAGGAGAGACTATACACCAAGGGATGTCAAAACTCCTTCACCCCCAAGGCTACTCTTCCCTCCCAAGGGTGAGTGAGCCTTGAGACTCCAATTAACAACATTTACAAAGAAAGAAAAAAAAATACTTAGCAACAACAACAACATAACATTTACTACAAGCTCATAGCTCCAATAATTTCACAAGGCACATACAACATCCATCTTTTGCAAGAACAAAATAAAACTACAAGAAAAGAGTTGCAACAAGTCCACCAACAGAGAATCCAAGCTTAAGGCAAGATAGTTGTAGAAGAGCTCCCTTTTAGCCTAAGTTCTCCTTCCAAGATCACCAACTCTAGCTATGTCTCTAAGTTAGAGAGTGGGTGTTCAAACTCTCCAACATGGAGAGTTCCGACTAAAAAGCCACTAGAAAACTCATGGGGAGAAGGAAAGTCCTTTAATTGGTCCCTCTTCCCTAAACTCTTCTCTTACACCTTTCTAAAAATGGATCCAAAAAGGGGAACTCCAAAAAGGTGAATAATGTCTTTGCACAAAGATGGAAGGGTGGTCTATCCAAGGTCAAGTCTTACAAGAGTTTATTTTCGTCCAACTTGGCAAACCAACTTTTTGGAAGGGTCACATGGTCAACCAGAGGCTATCCTAGGGTAAATATGGCCCTTATCTATTGGTATAACAAGTGAGCTACCTAAAAATGACCCCAACACACCCCTAGACACTTTCTAACCCCTCCAAAAGTCCACTATAAGAGTATTTTCGAAATTCCAATGAGATTACCACACCCCCATCTCCCAAACCAGGTATTGATCCTGGTCGTCTATCTATAATGTTTTATGTAGTATATATGTATATATCCTTGCACATGTGTTTCTTCTTAGTGATGCAGGATTGCAGGTATCGAGCATTGGTCCACATGATGTATTGATCTTGGTCATCTATCTGCAATTTTTTATGTAGTATATATGTATATATGTATCTAATCTTAGGCATTCTTATATATATGTCAGATGTGTTTTCATGATTTAGGATGAAGTCATAGATACTCACTTAGCTGAGGTCCACATGATGTATCGATCCTGGTCATCTATCTGCAATGTTTTATGTAGTATATATGTATATATCCTTGCACATGTGTTTCTTCTAAGTGATGTAGGATTGCAAGTATTGAGCATTATCTCCACCTGGCTCCATAGGTCTAAGCATGCTCTCAAAATCCTTGATCATTTATTGTTATAGAGATAACACCAGGTCCCGCGAGACTAATCCTAGCCCTGATCATTGCTCCTAGGTTGGGTCTTTTAGATTTGTGCTTTGGTTATGGTTTGGTGTTTTATTATGTTAGCTTAGTATTTTAAGTTGATTATTGTGGAGATTCATTATAGTCCCTAGGACTAGGTGAGTAGTGATTTCTTTATGTGTGGAGTTTGTCTCTTATAAAATTGTTGGAAGTACAATAATGGGGAAAGCAGTATACTGAGAAGGGGGGTGAATCATATCCTAAAACTTAACCACTTAAAACAAATTGATCCACATTCATACATATATTAATTTAACCTAACATCAAATAGCATCAACAACATGAAATGTATAGCTCACAACACAAAATTTTGGTAACCCAGAAACCCAAATAGGTAAAACTAGGGTGGGGATGACACCCACAAAATCTTCACTACTATAGAAATAAAGTGTGTCTGTAGGGCTACAAGAGTTTGATTTCAACATGCAATCTACCTAGTTAAAGGTTTATTTAGTTAAGAACTAAAGATCATTACAATCTACCTTGTTAAAGGATTTCAACTTATAGTAAAGTAAGAACATAGCTAAGAGATTTAAAATGGTCTGCTAGAACCACTCTATTAAGAGATTTCACCTAATACACCTGTTAGAATGTTTCCAGTAGTGATCCTTCATTATGCACTCAGATGTTGATGATGGATCTACTCTTTCCAATACCTTCTGTGATCTCACAATCTGATATGTCTTTACTCTGCTTTTCACTGCTTTGTCATTCTGCTTGATCTAGGCTTCTTCTCAAAATGAAAACTGTTCATCTCTCAAGAACAAAAACCCTTATCTTCCAAACTATATATCTCTCACACTTGTTTTCTAGGGTTAGAAGCAATCTTATATGTCTTTTTAGATCTGGTAGCGAGATCTAGATCAACGATCAAGATCTATAATTTATGCTTCCAATGCATTCTGATTTCCTGATTGGCTCCATGCCATGCATAGTATAAAAAAATTAAATGTGTAATTAACTTAGTAGAAAAATATTAAATGCATTCAAATGTCAGCCCAAATCTCATACAAGTCAGCCTAAACCTTTTACATCAAAGTTTGAATCAATCCTGACATGTATGTAAAAACTATTATGCTCGGTACTTAACATCTTTGTCGCTCAGCACTTAATATTCTACTCAACTCAGAATGATGTAATTGGGAAATCTAAAAATTTCTCAGCAATGTTTCTCGGCCTTGAATGTTTAGCTTAGCCACAGTGATAACCAACTAAAAATTCCCAAGTAAATGACTAAGTGTAGGTCACTAATCATCAAAAAAACTTAGGGATTAACAAACGCCCCCTTTGATATTAGTGGCAAAAACACACTTATCATTTCAATTCATTTCATCCAAAATGTTTCCTAAGTACACAATGTACTCCCCCTAGGAATGTACATCATACTACATACAAAAATTTATAGTGTATATATACCTTCAAAAAAAATATTTACATTGATACCTGTACTGATCTCCTTATGCAGTATCTTTGTCAGTCCTGTCAGATTCCCCCTTGTTTTTGTCACTGATTGCAGGTGGGGTCAAGTTATACTTGTCCAAAAACTATTTATGAGTTTGTAAGGTGGACACAAATGTAGCTTCCCAACTATCCTTAACAAACTTCATAACCTATATTTTGACTTCTATCTCAACAGCTAGACTTACTAAACTTTCTGCAGTTGAGAGATGAGAATCTCTCTTAACCAATTCATTTGCAGATGAAAGTTCTTTCTGAATGACCTCTAGATGAGGTATCAGGCTTGTCTAAATAGTAATCAATTTGGTCCTAATCTGACCATCTTCATCCATGAGCTTGGCTAACCTCCTTTGTGCATAAGTCAATTTGTTAAAATGTAAGGAGCTAGTGCTAGCATCCATACTCAGTGAACTTCCAGTTGACTTTAAGTCTAATTGCAATTTCTCTAAGGCCTGTAGATTATCCTTTGTGAAGAATTCAACATCACATAACTTCTTATACAAATAATAAACATTAGTTACAACTTCCTCCAAAATTTCTACAAGAGAAGAAAGTTCAACCTACTTTAGCGCAATCTCTCCTGAGATTTTTGCTAGTGCTTTGTTCTCAAATTTCCTCTCAGACCATTGCAATAGCTTTTCATTGGCTTTAATGTTGTCATCATTTACCTTTTGCACAATATGAACTAACTATTCAAGAATAGGAGCTTGAGGGTTTTCATCTTCCATGTCAAAAGATTTTACAAATGTCTTTTATGTCATGTAACACTTTCTTTTGCTTCTACTCTCTTTTCGTTTCCTCCTGTCTTTTCTTTCTCTTGAGTAGCTCTTGAAGAGTCTCAATCTATTCATAAGACAAAACATTGGGATCCCATGGTGGAATCACAATAACTTCATGTAATGTGACATCAAGAATCGGAGACTTGTTCCTCATAACTTTCCTCCTCTTAAATTCAGGTGAGCTACTTCTCGGCTTCGTTTCTACAATACCTTTTCCAGTTTCAGTAGTAGTCACCAATGCATCTTTTAGTTCAGTCAAAATTGCATGTTGATCATGCATGCCTCCTGCTTTAAGTCCAGTGGGAGTTGATGATGCAGAGTGTGGTAGATCAACCAACACTTTCACTACCTCTTGTTCTTTAGGCTCATTTTTAGTATCCCTTATATCCTCACTACTATCTAGAACTAATTTTACAACCTCTATAATAGGTGAATGTTGTGTAATTACCTCTTGTTCATTTGTTTTCTCCTTTTCTACTTATTTTTGAGCATCTTTATCCTCAGGTTCCTTTTGAGTTCTCTCTTCATCTTCCTCTATACTCTTCTCTCCTTCAGCCTCAATTTCCTTAATAGGTGATTCTATAGTTGAGTCTCTTGGCTCATCCTGACCCTCGGCATCTAAATTGCTAGACTCATCAATTGTCACATCAATTGGACTGTCAATTTTCAGATCAATAGTGTTAACTGTCTATGTTTGTTCTTGTGCTTCTACTCTAGTCTTTTCAGGCTCAGTAGTTATTTGAACTATTGATTTATGTGGTGCAGGGGTGGTTTCAATTTCTTTAGCCTTTGGCTCAAATGTTCCTTCATCAGTCTTTTTCTCTTTTGGTGAAATCAATCCAAAGATTCCCTTCCAAATCCTATTACTTTATTGTACTATACCTTCAATATCATTTTTCAAAATAGCATAACCTCTCTATTTAGGTATGAATTTATGCTTATATTCTTCAACAAATTTTTCTCTTTGTTTCTTAGTTAGCTCAAGAATGACTTGAGCTAATGTGCCTTCTCTTATCTGTCTCTCAGTTGTGAGTACAAATTCCCATTTTCCAGATAGAAACTCATATAACTCACTTGGAACATTGTTTCCTATCTCTATAGGAGTTAACTTGAAATTACACGTCATATCTAGAAGAGCTTCTTGAACCTTATGTTTATCTTCTACCTTCAATTTTTCATACTTGATAAACTTAAAACTAGATAACCCTGCAGAATTTCTTAAATTCTCACATACCTCATTAATATATGTGGGTCTCTTGAATGGTTTTGTTGGTATGTTGCTGGGCTCATTAGTTTCAGTCTTGTCTTCATCACTTTTTGGATCCAAATGCAGCTTCCTTCTTGGTCTCTTAACTTGTAAGCTCGACACAGCCTTTGTTGCAAATTTTGTCTTCGATCTAGAACTACTCTTTCCAACCTTCTTTACATAAAATTTTGTTTTCTCTACTAGTGATGTGGCAGTAGATGCCCTTGTCCTTGGATGCTTTGCAATGGAAGGGGTAACTCTAGGTTTTTCTTTACTTGGATTGGTTACCTTGGCTATTGTTGGTTTCTTTCCTTTTGCCTTAACATTAATCTCTTCTTCAGATTCACTAACTTCTACTTCTTGTTCTTCAGATACATCTTCTCCTTGTCCAGTAGATATGTCTAGAGGTGCATCCTCTAGCTCCTCATCACTCAGAAATCCAACCATCTTTTTTAGGTTTTTCATAATATTTTTCCTCTTTGTCTCCATGGTTCCTACCTTAAGATTCATGGATATTTTTTCCTTAGCTTCATCATAATTTCCAAATCTCTTTGCTTTTGTATCAAACTCCTCTATTAGGAGTGCCATGATAGTTGTTGATGTTTCATCAATGTTAACTTCATAGGGAAATGGTTCCAGCCATGATATCCTAGGTTTCACAGCTTGAATGTAAGTGTAATCTGTATCAATTAGGAAACATATCTCTTCATAGTGATTTTCCACAAGTGAACTAGGAATTCCAGTCCTCAACCTCATTCTCTTTTTGAATTCCACAAAGTAGCTTCCCATAATACTATTGAAATTATTGCCTAATTTCTTAACACATTCACTAATCTATATAGTAATAGGTCTATCCTTCTTCCAAACAATATTCCCCAGTGTACAGTAATAGGTCTATCCTTCTTGACTATCTTCCATGCTTGGTCCATGGCTATGCAGGGAACACTATCCAGTCGGCTCGACTAATAGAACTTGTGTGCAATCACTCTCACTCCAAAGTCAAGTTCTAAATCTTCAATTGTAGAGATAGTCATACCTCTTTTATTCTAGACAACTCCAGTGTTAGCTACTATCTCTTCTTTACTTTGATCTCTCATTGTTCATTTACCACTGATAACAGGATATCCAGTTACTCGATGAATAATATCTTTTGTGATCCTAACTGGTCAATTGTCTAGCCACATATGCATATTATGAACTTAGCTTAGAACAACCTTGATCCATTCATCCTTGAAGTCTGGAAGAAAATATAGGACACGAGTTAACCCTTTGTCAACTAAATGCTTGAATTCGTCTTTCATAATTTCATTTTTGCATAACTTGTTGTAGGATTTCCTCAATTTGTTATAAACTACTTCACCAATCTTAACCATGTAACAAGATCTAACATCATGGATCATAAGTACCTTTGATGGGATTGATGAGAGGGCTCTGTTCATATCACTTAAAATTTTACTTTTGGGAATGGCTCAAAAGTTTGGTGGTGCACATGCATCACTCTTTACTAGCTTAATTTGTTTCAGCTCCTCCTCCATTCCTTTGACTGGTGCAAAAGAACTTGCAACCATAATCTCTAAAATTAGGGTTTGAGAATGAAGAATAGGGTACCTCGGCAAGTAACACTTCAGACTGTTCAACTTAGGGTTTCCAACGGCATGCTGACAAGATTTTCAAAACAAACTTTACCAAGATCAATTCTGCAACTTCTTTGTTCACTCTGTGAATGCTGAAAATCATAAGGTAAAATGAAGAATAGACTATTCGTCCTTATATAGACTTAAAAGGTTAAGATAGGTAAGCAATAAATATTCTTCCCATTAGGTTAGTGCAAGCCAGCTATTATTTCCTGACTAACACAACTTGCATACCACTCGGCTTACCATACTCGGCCATCACACAGCTTACTCGTCCAACCAACTCAAAACCTATAGTGCAGATAACTCTTCTCAGCACTTGTCACAAACATGTCCTGGCACATCTTAACATATGCAGATATGGACTTTGGCACATTTACATATTAGGAACTGATGTAAAATTTGAAATTTAAATGCAGTTCCTTACATACCACTATTTCTCAGTTAGATATGGTGTGATCACCTGATCCATTGGATTGGGTGACCTCGGCTTTAGTGGATTCACTACTACTTGGCTATGTTTTCCTTACCCATGTCTGGTTCATCTGTGCTCTTATTTATTCAACAGTAGGAGCAAGAACTCTTGTTCTACACTCTCTCTTAGTGTGACCTATCTTCAAACAACTAAAATAGACTAAGCTTCCATACATCCAACTCTTAGATTTCCCTCTAAAATGTGTCTTTAAGCAATCTTTAGGTGCATGTCCATATTCTTCACAGTATTGACAACTCTGCCTTTTATTATAATCCCAGTTGTAAGTGTTTCCTTTCTTAGATGCTTTTGTTTGTGTCTTTGATGTCCATTTTTTTTTAGCATTGGATCTACAGCCTTGTGCTTTATGACCATAATTTTGACACTTGTAACAATAACCATTAAATCTTAGTTTGGGAGGTGCATCACTTGCTTCATCCCACCATTCATGTGCTTTATGTCCAAATTTCTTGCAATTAAAATAGTAATCATTAAACTTAGGTTTAGGATTGGACTTACCTTTCTTACTTCAGCAAATGTTTTCTCTATGACCTGGTTTTCCACAGTGGTGGAAAATAGGCTTGTTGTGCTTTGTCTTTTCATTCCTTCTTTCACCATTCTTAGATGATTCTCCTTTCTCAGTAGATGTCTTTGGTTCAATGTGACCTAATCTAGTAGAATCCTTTGGCCTCCTTGATGCTTCCATCAGATTCTCAAAATGAGTCAAAGCTTCATTAATTTTATTCAACCTTTCATTCAGTTCCTTCTCAGATCTCAAGTCATCTTTCAATTGATTGTTCTCAGATCTAAGATTCATCATTTCCATATCTTTCCTACTAATCTCTTGATTTATAAGTAGCAGTTGATTTTCCATGTCAAACTGATTGATTGTCATCACTTGCACATCATGTGTCCTTTCATCAAGTTTGACAGTTATCACTGTTTTATCTTCTTCTTCCATAGCTTTGTCATCTTCAGCTTTCTTCTTTTGTTCCACTACTTCACATAGTCTTACTGTCTGCATTTCTTGTTCTCTTTTCAATTTTTTTACTTCTTCACACAGTGTATTGTTCTTTTCTAGTAGATTTGCAATTTTTGTATCCCTCTCAGTAGAATCTCCATTCTAAAATAGATTTGCAATGTCATCTTCCTGGCAATGAGTATCATTCATTTGTTTGGCCAAATCTTTCCTAGCTATCAATGATTTCTTCAATTCATTTCTTTCTATCTCAAGCTGATGTAATGCTAGTTGAATCTCGATCTTCTGATTCTCAATGACTTTACCCAACTGGGTAAAACTCCATCTCAAGATCTGTACTCACAAGCTGATTAAATTTTTTTTGTTGGTGAACTGCGCTCTGATACCAATTGTTGGAAGTTCAATAATGGGGAAAGCAAGATACTGAGAGCACGGGTGAATCAGATCTTAAAACTTAACCACTTAAAACAAATTTATCCACATTCATACATATATGAATTTAACCTAACATCAGATAGCATCAACAACACGAAATGTATAGCTCACAACACAAAATTTTGGTAACCCAGAAGCCCAAATAGGTAAAACTGGGGTGGGGATGACACCCACAAAATCTTCACTACCGAAGAAATAAAGTGTTCCTGTTAGGGCTAAAAGAGTTTGATTGCAACATGCAATCTACCTGGTTAAAGGTCTATTCGGTTAAGAACTAAAGATCATTACAATCTACCTTGTTAAAGGATTTCAACTTACAGTAAAGTAAGCACTCGACTAAGAGATTTAAAATGGTCTGCTAGAACCACTCTGTTAAGAGATTTCACCTGATACACCTGTTAGAATGTTTCAAGTAATGATCCTTCGTTATGCACTCACATGTTGATGATGGATCTGCTCTTTCCAATACCTTCTGTGATCTCACAATCTAATATGTCTTTACTCTACTTTTCACTACTTTGTCATTCTGCTTGATCTAGGCTTCTTCTCAAAATGACTTACTGTTCATCTCTCAAGAACAACAACCCTTCACTTCCAAACTGTATATCTCTCCCACTTATTTTCTAGGGTTAGAAGCAATCTTATATGTCTTTTCGGATCTGGCAGTGAGATCTAGATCAATGATCAAGATCTATAATTTATGCTTCCAATGCATTCTGATTTCCTGATTGGCTCCATGCCATGCATAGTATAAAACAATTAAA
>MU223776.1:10811488-10823347 GCA_018584345.1 Thuja plicata
GGCTTACCTCTTTCCTTGTATATTCCAGGATGCCTCCTGTTACCTTGGGTAAAAGGGGTGCCCAAAACACTCCTCCAAGATCTCTCTAGGAAAGGTCATAGGAAGAAGAGCAGTTTGAGGAGGAAGGAAGTTGGGAACAGTCTGATAGCCACATAGGGAACTTTCAGGGAGCTTAGATGCAGGAATTGTTACAAAAAATATTACAAAGACTAGATGTAGGCCAAGATAGGGGTCATCGAGATGAGTCTAATGTCTCTCACCACCATGAGCAGGAAAGGGAAAGAATTTCTAGGAGGAGGAATCTAGCTATAGAGGAGGATGCTTTTCAAGCTTCTCACATGCAGGATCTCCGTAGAGTGAACCCTCCCCCATTTTGAGGAACATGGGGTGGTGCCTGCGCTAGATCTCTTAATGTAATTAGAGTTTAAGAAATGTTCTCCTGACTTGGAGATATCTTTAGTCGCACAATCTCTAGATGTACCTAAGTTAAGATAAAGTTAATAATGGGTTTCTAGGATCAAATAACAACCGTAGAAGCTATGTTGATCCTGTGGCGTGCGTGTAATCTCTTGATGTACCCAGAGTTAGTGAAATTGTTTAGTGACTTAGAGATTACACAACCACGTAATCTCCATATTAAATTGGAGTTAAAGATGATTTAGAGGCTAGTTAGAGGCAAAGTACAGATGAAAGGTTGACCGATGATCATGTTTTTAAATTTGAGAAAGGACTTGATCTCAGTTGTTGATGTGTTTAGCGCTAGAATGATTATCCATTGTAAGGGTAATTTGAATATTTTAAAGGTCTCTGAAGGTTTTTTGTCATGGTTGTGTGTTCTCATATTTGTAGGGGAGTGGTGCAAGGTCTTCTTTCCCTGTGATGATTTTTAATAGCATCATTTGAGTGGATAGGAATGTTTTCTATGGTCTTGAAGCATTCAATGCAACATGGTGGTCTCATATGTTTCTAGTCTACTTCCTATTTTGGAATGTTTCTACCCATGTTGTAAGTGCTCTGCATTTATGAGATTAGATCTTTTCTTGCGACTTGACAAGTGATATGTCGAATCAAATCTTTTTGTGATCTTTTGGAGAAAGATCAGGAGGGAAGAAGGACTATTCTTAATTTATTAGAAGGACTACTGTTAGAAAAAAAACCCTCTTCTAGGGTTTTTCTTCTCCTATTTATTCCTCTCTTTTCTTGGTTGTAAGGGGTTCCATAAATTTTGGCTTCTAAAGGGTGAATCCAAGGTTTTAGTTCTAGGGATATAGCAGATTCATATTAGACTATAATTCATGATAAGATAGATAGTTCTTTGATCTTTTATAAGTTATTGAATGGTGTAATTATTTGTTCATATTGTTACAAACTTTTTGACTCATTATACTTAATATAAGTGTCTCAGTTTCAAGTCTCTCCTTGGGATTCAATGTATGAGTTTTGGATTTTATAATCCATTGCATAGAGTTATCCATGTATGTGTCCTATTCCATAGTTCTGATTTAGGATTGGATTAAAGTATACTTTGGATAGAACATAGATTCATTTTATGTATGTGCATAAGGATCTTATAAGTAAGTGTATGATCTTAGATATGTTTATGGCTATGAGTCTTGGTCAATAAGTTGTCTTCTATTTCAGTATTTGGATTTGAAAGATTACCCAATGGATAAGGCAGTGATCAAGAGCTAGTTTACTCTTTGTAGATGCATATCTGATAGAGTTTGGTTATGTTCTCCATTTTAAACATCAAAACCATATTCAAGTATCTATTATTTTTGGTTGTTGTTTGTTGTCTTATATGATAATTGAGAGCCAATGAATGTCTAGTTAACATTCAACACATTCTTATCATAGATTTGTTGTTAAATCCAAAAGTAAGTGAAGATTTGTAAAATTTATATCAAATTTGAATTAGGTGCACCCGCCTTGGTTTAATAGAGCCAGAAGTGTAGAGGGTAGTCTTGTCTCTATAGTTGGTCCAATTGTCTTGTAGAGATTTCATACTTGGATCTAACCACTCCTAACATCATTCTCAAGGCATATTGGTAGCTTTAAGTAGCATAAACATTTTCAAACACCAACAAAATGGCAACTCTACTGGGGACTAGAGTGTAGTAAAGTGTCTTAATTGACCAGTAAGTTGACCATTGGAAGTACAAAACTGCCTTGTTATTATTTCTTGTGAGTGTCCTTTTTTCCATATTCATCCTGGTAAGTGTTATATTTTCACAATTTTTTAGGTGGCGACTCTGAAGATTCTCTGTAACAGTGTTGAGTAACATATTTCATTTTATACACACTTTCTTGATATGAGTCATAGGAACACTAGAGCTTGGGTAAAGAGACATCTTGAATATAAGATGGAGGATGAGATTCCAACTACCTCTAAGGCTAATCATCCAAGGAAAGGAAGGAAAAATAGAACTTTCCCTCAATATGAGAGACAAGTGGAGAACACAAGAATAGAAGAACCAATCCAGTGTAGTCATGAAGGTAATGCATTAGAATATGAAGAAGTTGTTGATTTGGGATTGGTTGCTTATGAAGATTTTCATTCCACTAGTGAGAAGGAGATTGTAGAATCTTATACTACTCTCCCTGATTATGATAGTGTGGTAGAAGAGATTGCTAAAATGGATAGGAGAATCTAGGAGAAAATTGTCATTAAACAAAGAAAAGAAAAATAAAAGGAAGATAAGATTAGACATGGTCAACTTTTTCTTGAGAAAAAGAGGCAGAAATTGCTGAGGTTGGAGGTGATGAACCATTTTGAAGAACCTAAACAAACTGAAGAGGAACCTGTCATCCAACAAGTCATTATTACTCAAGAACCTAAGAATAAAGGTAAGCAAAAGGTGACAAGCATTCAAATAGATGAACCCAAAAGTCCCAAGGTTCCATTAGATCAAATGTACAACATGGATAGTGATCTAGAAAGGGAAATAATGGAGAAATAAATCATAGCTAAAGAACTCCAAAAGGTTGAGTTGGAGGCTGCTACTATAGAAATGAAGAAGAAGGTGGATTTTCTTAAACAAACTTCTAGGCCTGCTAGTGCTAAGGTAGCTACAACATCAAATGCCAAGGAATATTATTCTTAGAATGACAATCCTTTTCCAAGGAGACCAACTCATGCAGAAAGGTACAAATAATTCTCCTTCATTGATATTCTTGGTTATCCAAATGTAGTATCAAATGAAATTAGAGATAAACTTCCCAATTTTGATGGGAACAATGTTATTACTTGTGAAGAAAATCTAAAAAAAATTATTGATACGATGGATGACTATGAAATCATGCATGAGGATGTATTAATGAAGTTGTTTGTGCAATCACTAGTTGAGGATGCTAGGGACTGGTTTAGAGGTTTGTCTTTTGACTTTTTAGGATCTATGGATGAGTTAAAGAGTTGTTTTAAGGAAAAATATAGTGATAAGACAAATGAAGGATTTATGTTAAATGAGTTCAATAACATCAAGAAACATCAGAATGAGGATGTTTCTAAATTTAGTTCAAGATTTCAAAAAGCCATGCATAAACTTTTCCAAGTTGTAAGGCTTGATGACAAGGTTTGTCTTGCTACTTATCTGAATGCCTTTGATTCAAAAATGGGTTACCTCCTTAGAGATAAGAATCCTAGGACTCTTAGATATGCCTATAAGGTAGCAGTGCATATTGAGACAAATAGGAGAGTATTAGGGAAGTTGGGTAGAAGAGAAGATTGGAATCCTGCTAGGAAAGAATTAGATACACCTTCTTCTACTAAGCCTAAAGATGAGATTAATATGAAGTATATTTTAAGTGCAATTAATGATTTAAAGCTTCCAGAAAAAAAGAGTGTTAGGGCTCCAGATAATGGTAGCAGTTCTCTCATCAATAATTTTGATAGGCATCCAAGAATGTAGAATTATCTGTATACTACCCAATGGAAATATGGGAAGCCTATTCTCCCACAAAGAAAAGACAATCCTGATGGTAACACTCCTAACCCTTTACAATGAATTTTTTTTAATGCATGTGATGATGTCTCATGGTGCACATCTTGTCAATCCCCTTACAGCCCTAATTATTGTGTAGTTGCTTTGAATATGTATGCAAGTGAGGCACAATAAGAGAGAGAAGAAGAGGATAAACTATATGATGAAAGTGGTTGTGCAATGACTTCTTCACTCTTGAAGTGTGAAGAAGATTCTGATGAGGAAAATGAAGGTCAATACTTGTTTTCATCTGATGAAGATGAAGAAGGGATTGATGACATAAGGTGCAATTCTAGGAGGGTTAATAAGCCTTTTAAAGTAAGAAGACCCTTAGATGAATAAATTACACAAATTACTGTAGATATGGTTACTCAAGAAAGGAGTAATTACAATTTGATAAGCAGAGAAGTAGGAAATGTTGATGGTAGGCCCTCTGGTATTTTTATTAGTCAGGCAGGAGAAGACACTGAGGAAGCACTAGGAAAATAAAATCATGTTGAAGGTATCAAGAGAACAAAGGTCAGGAAAGGAGATAAGTATGATAATCCAAGTGTTTTCCACAAGGTAAAAGTAAAGACACCAAAGGTAAGTGCTCCATCTTTTCAAGGGGATAGAAAAAGGATTGAGCCAAGACTTGCTACTCAGGTTGAAGATGGAAATGTTGTTACTTTGAAGCGAGGCATTTTTTATTTGAAATACACTCCAGTTGATATAGGGCATTTGTTGTCATAAATTACAATCAAAGTTCCACTCTTGGAGATGATGAGGATTAAGGAACACAAAGAAAAAACCTTAACATGGGTGAGTATCATCTCTTCTATAAGAATGCAGGAGCAAGAAGAGGTTGATAAAATGGGAAAATCAAAGAATAAATCTGATAACAAAGTGAAAGAATCATAGGTGATTGTCTCAAAAATTCCCTAGGTATTCTTAAGTACAAATCATGTGAGTACTCCTGCAGGAGTTGTAGATCCATTTTTCTTGACTTTAGTCATAAATGGTAAGAGGATAAAGAATTGCATGATAGACTCCACAGCATCAAATACTATCATGCCTGCAGAAATAATGAAGTCATTAGGACTGTAGGTTGATTCTCCTCATGGGAGATGTCAAGAAATGGACTCTAGAGAGGTACCTGACATAGGTACCATCAAGGCTTTTCCTTATATAATAGTGGCATGCCCAGAGAAGATGATAACAATGAGTGTCTTAGTATTGGATATTCCTCCTTGGTATGGAATTCTCCTATCAAGGAAATGGAGTGCCTCAATGGGAGGAAGCATTCAATGTGATCTCTCATTTGCAACCTTTGATATTACTGGTCAAAGTGTCAAGGTATCCTTAGAAATAATAACCCCTCACATTATTGAGGAAAGTGATGATAGTAATATGAACTATTTCTTGGATACTAGCATTGGATCTTTCCAAGTCCAAGATGGGGAGGTTGGGGGAGAAAATCAGCGTGTGTTATTTAATGAAGAAAAGGATAATTTGGTTGACAACAATTACTTGTGGATAATGTAATTAAATGGAACAAGCTCAAAGGAAGGATCAGGTGTAGGATTTCTATTAATAACTCCTAGTGGTAAGACCTACAAGTTCTCATTCACTTTGTTGTTCACATGTACTAATAATATTGTAGAGTATGAGGCCTTGTTGATTGGACTAAGGTTGGCTTCAAGACACAATATAAAAAATCTTAGGGTAATTGGAGACTCTAAATTGGTAATCTCTTAAATAAGATCTAAATATGCTTCAAAAAATTAGAGACTAAAGCAATATACGAATGTTGTATGGGATGAAATAGAGAATTTTGATGCTTTTGGCATTGACTGGATGGATAGGAATAAAAAAAAATGGAAGACTTGTTGGCCAACATTTCTTTACGACCAAAATATATCAATTTTGTAGGAATCTCTAAGATTTAGGTTCAATCCAGGCCTTCTATCCCAAATAATATTCAAATTTGGTAAGTTTTTGAAGATGATTTAGATATTCTAATATTTTTGTATTGTGAATCACATTTTGGAAACAAAGAAATGGATTTCAATGGGTATGTAGAGACTATGGATGGTAAGGATATTGTTTTTGGAAAAGAGGTCTTGCAGCTGAAGTCAAACAAAGTTTCTAAAGGATTGGTTGTGCTTGAAAAGGCTTTTGACAATAAGGACAAGTCCTTTTCTGCAAGGACAGTGAACAAGCCTGAGGACTTGGAGGAAGTGAATTTGGGGACAGATGAAGTTCCTAAGAAGGTATACATTAGTAAAATATTTTCCTCTAAACTCATAGAGTCATTGGTTAACCTTCTCAAAAAATATAAACATGTATTTACATGGTCTTATGATGACTTGAAGGCATATAGAGAGGATCTTTTCCAACATGAGATTCCTTTTAAGGAAGGCACAAAACCTCTTAGATAAAAATTAAGACCTATCAATCCCATCCTAGCACCCAAGATGCAAGAAGAATTGAAGAAGATGAGGGATGCTAAAATAATCAAACCAATAAGACATTCAACATGAATATCAAATTTGGTACCAATAAGAAAGAAAAATGGTGATATCAGACTTTGTGTAGACTTCAGGAACTTGAACATCAATTCATTAAAGGACAATTATGGATTTCCTAACATGGAAGCTATGTTATAAAGAGGCACTAGATTAGAATTGATTTCTATGTTGGATGGATTTTCAGGGTATAATCAAGTCATGTTCAAGGAATCAGAGCAGTTCAAGATGGCATTCACCACACCATGGGGAACTTATGTGTATGTTAGAATTTCTTTTGGCTTGACAAATTTTGGGGCAGAATTTCAAAGAGCCATGGATGTAGAATTTGCAGATTTTATAAATGATTTTCTAGCAGTATACCAAGATGACATTACTGCCTATTCAGCAAAAGAGGAACAACATTGTGTTCATCTTGAGAAAATTTTTATAAGAGCCTTGGAATATGGGGTTTCCTTTAACCCAAAGAAGTGTGTATTTGGGGTGACAGAAGGAAAGATTTTGGGGTACATTGTGTCTAGAGATGGAGTAAGTATTGATCTTGAAAGGATAGATACAATTGAAAAGCTCTGTCAGCCCAAGAATGTTAAGGGCATTCAGTCCTTCTTTGGACAGGTAAATTTCTTGAGGAGATTTATTACTAATTTTTCTGAAACTAGTATTCTAATCTCAAGGATGATGAAGAAAGGAGCTAAGGTAGAATGGGATCAAGAAGCATGCAATACTTTTTCAGATATCAAGCAAGCTATCAAGGATCCTCCAGTCCTAAGAGCACCAGATTATGGTAAGCCTTTGAAAATTTACTCATTTGCTTCATATAATATTGTTGTTGCATTATTATTAAAAAAGAATTCAGAGGGTTTTGAGAAGCCCATTTCCTTTTTTAGTAAGTCCTTGCAAGAAAAAGAATTTAAATATGACATCATGGAAAAATAAGCTTATGCTTTAGTCAAAGATGTTAAAGCTTTTACGTGTTATTTGTTAGGGGAAACTATAGTTGCTTATGTGCCTAGTTCTGTTGTGAAAGATATTTTAGTACAATAGGAAGTGTGAGGGAGGAGATGTAGATGGATAAACAAGATTTGGGAGTTTAACATTGATATCCATATTAAAAAGTTGGTTAGGGGCATGGGACTTGAAAAAATCATGGCCCAAAGCAATTTGGATGCTAATCAAATAAATATGTTGGAGGAGGACCAAAGGCCCTATATTTTTTATATAGATTGCTGTGACTAGTATAAGATATTGTTGGATATTTTCAGAAAATGGTTTTTCCCCCTGACACGGATGAAAATAGGAAAAGGGTAGTTAGGTTGCATGTTGTTAAGTATGAAGTAATTCAAGGATAACTATGGTGGAGGAGCAATGATGGAGTACTTCTCAAATGTTCAGATTTTGACAAATCTAAGAGCTTGACTGAACAAATGCATGATGATGCATGTAAATGACATTATATGGCTAAGACTACTGCACACAAAATTACTAGATCTGGTTTTTGGTGGCCAACTATCATCAAAGATTCCCACAGTTATGTTAAGAAATGTGATGTCTGCCAAAGATTTGCAAGTAGGCTCAAGTTTTGGGGAAATTTTCCTTTGAAGCTTGTTATAGTGGAAGCACCTTTTCAGAAATGGGGTATGGACTTTATTGGTGAGATTTCAAACAAGTAAAGTGGATGTCATTCATGGATTTTAGTAGCAACTAATTATTTTACTAAGTGGGTTGAAGCCATCCCCACTAGAAGAGCTACTAGTAAAACTATGATTGATTTCATGTTGAAAAATGTCTTGACTAGATTCAGATGTCCAGAGAGTATTATAATAGATAATGAAATGTGCTTTAGATCAGAAGATTTTAGTGCTTTTTGCCTACAGGTTGGCATCCAAATATCTTACTCATCCCTATATCATCCACAAGGGAATGGCCAAGATAAATCCAGCAATAAAATTTTGATCAAAATTATTAAGAGGATGTTGGATAATAACAAGAAATCCTGGGATTCAAAATTGCAACTGGCACTGTGGGCTAACAGAGTAACAGTCAAGAAAGCTATTGGTTGTGCACCTTTTGATTTGGTGTATGGTATTCATGCTAGGTTGCCTCAAAAGAATCTATTGAAGATGTACAAATTTGTCCAAGAGTATGATGAAGAGATGGATGATGATATGAGAATTAGAATGGATGATTAATACAACTAGATGAGTCAAGATAGGATGCACATGACAAGAATGTTCAACTACAATTGTAGTATAAGAATTTGTTTGACAAAAGAACAACTATCAAAATTTTTGAAGTTGATGACTTGGTCCTGATGTAGAATGCCAGACTTGAAGATAAAGGAAAACATGGTAAGTTTGATCCTATTTGGCTTTGACCATATATTATTGACAGTAATGGGGTTTAGATTCTTATATTCTTAAAGATCTGGTCTAAAATATTTTGGAATTTCTAGCTCATGGACAATTCTTAAAGTTCTACTTCTCTTGAAGTTTAAAATCCATGAACAGTAGGTTGTAAATAGGTCTTTGAAGTTTTAGGGTGTGTTTTTTAGGTTAGGTTTCTTTTTGGTAGGTGGTTTTCTTATCCCTGAGATTATGAATCCTTATCATTCCTACCAGAGGTATTCATCCCTAGACGCAGCCGTTGTTATCCCTTTTTTTGAAAAACTTTCTTGGTTGTGTCCTTTGCTCCAGTTAATAAATTGATTTTAGGTATATGGCACAAAATACTAGGTCTTTGTGCAAGGTCTATGCCTTAAACACTAAAACCTCATGGATCGTTCTAATTTTAAGTTAATTTTCCAACTCACTTAAATCAATATTTAAGTCATGTGCACTTTTCCAAGCCTTTATCTCTTAATCTCGTAACCCTACCGAATATTATTTTTCATTGAGAAATCAAGTGCAGGTTGTCGATCAAGTTCTCTCTAAGTTTTCATCTCACGACTAGTGTGTAATCTCAGGATAAAAGTCAAATTCATGAAATATTTGGATATTTTGTGCACACCATAGATCTTTTTCTATCTTGGTCTTGATCGTGTGGTTGGTGCAATCACTAGACAAAGGTGATGTAAGCTTTTTTATTTGGATATTTAGCAAGGGTCGTTGATCATTGTCTTTTCAAGTCATGATCCTATGGTTGGTGCTAAGTCTCAAAATGTAACTTGAGTCAAGATTTTCTTTCAGAAACCTTGAGACTTAGTTAGTCATGAGATCTTCAGATAGACCCGAGGTCAAGGCAGGGTTACTTTCTCTTTTTGGTCGTGAGATCTCTAAATGCACCTAGGGTTAAGAGAAATGTGTTGAGATTAAATGATGGTCATTGTGTTAGAATACTTTAGAGATAACTGAGAGGGGGGGTGAATCAGTTATCTGCAACTTTAAATCTTTTGTACTTAATAATCCAAATTGATACAAAGTAAATACACATTCAGATAACACATTACACAACACATCAATTTGGTTATGGGGAAACCAAACGGTAAAAACCTCGGTGGGAATTAGTACCCACAAAGAACTATACTGTTTACAGTAATCCCTGTTAAAAGATTCTTTAACCCTGTTAGGAGTTGTACAATACAATGTAGTAGTATAGTTGACCTGGTTAAGGGTCAAACCCTATTAGGAGTCTTTTAAATGTAACCTTGTTAGGGTTGGAGGACTCACTGTCCAAGTGGTGATGGCTACAACCATCTAGTTATTTGATACACACTGTATCAACAAGATGAATTGTTGTTTGTGACACTGCTTGTCTGATTAGTTCCTTTTATGCGCCAATGCTTTAACCTCTTGTAAAGCAATATAAAAATCTAATCTATATTCTGAATGCTTCAACATAAACATCTATATTATCAACATATGATAAATATAGCTCTACTGCATCAACACTCTGCTCTGCTTTTCAATCTCTAGCTTTCGCAACTCTTCTCATTACAAATGACCTTCTATAAGTACATACACCAAGTATGAGCTCATGGGACCTGTAGGACAACTCTTCTTAACATCCTTGTTGGCTCTACTAAGCATGCAAGTATAATTACAACCATGCAATTACTAACTGAATAGACGTGTCACTTCACTGAGTCAGCTTCATCAATTTAACCATAACTTTGCAATCTTCTTCAAACACGTTTCGCATGTTTAGATTAATATCAATAAATCATAACACATGATGAATATACACATGCATATCTTGAAGATAGGCACAACTCAATCAACATGATACATACGTCAGCCTTAAACCGTTATTCCTCCAGAACTGTAACCATCAATAACAAAATTACATATCTGAGTCTGTGTGTATGAACATAGCATAGTAAACATGTCAACAACATGTATCTATCCACGCTAGTCTTCATGTCATCATATGGATAAGTACATATAGAAGTACTACTATGTATTATATGTTGTCATCAATGACAAACATACAATCATTCAACTGCTCAGAATCAAATCTCCAACAATCCCCCCCTTTGGCATTGATGGAAACATATGGTAAAAACAACTTCTGTTCCTAGTGTCTTCTTTCTTTTACAATCTTCTCAATATCCTCAACAAAGATTTGTCTACATTGCTACAGTTTTATGTACTGTGTATTCTTTGAATACTCCCCCATTGTCATGCTTCCCTACTGTGTTCCTTTACTCCCCCATAGTATAAGCTCCTTGTATGTATTCCTTGTTTGTCTTGTTTTTACTGGTACATACTCCCCCATTGACATCAATGGCAAAGGGTGTCATAAACCATTATGCACAGGTACTACTCCAGAAGTAGAGTAGTCAACCATTCATCAGTCACACAGGACTGATGTACTTGATGCTTTTTCTAATCAGACTTAGGAGAGGGAATGACTCACATCTTCTCCCTTAGATACTCAAAAGTATCCTTTGCTAAAGGCTTCATGAAAATGTCTGCTAGCTGATCTTTTGTGTTTACATAATCCAATGTCACTTCCTTGTCTGCAACTTTTCCTCTTTGAAAGTGATACTTGATCTCTATGTGTTTTGTCTTTGTGTGCATTAAAGGGTTCTTAGACATGTTAATAGTACTGGTGTTGTCACAGTGAATAACAATAGGATAGTCAACCTAAATACCAAAGTCTTTAACCAACTATTTGATCCAAACAATTGTTGTACAATTTAGTGCTGCTGCAACATATTCTACCTCTTCTTTTGACTGAGAAATATAGTTTTTCTTCTTCCTTGTCCAAGATACCAACTTTTCTCTGAGAAATACTACTCCTCCTAAAGTGCTCTTCCTGTCATCAATACAACCTGCCCAATCTGCATCAGTATACACATGAAGTTGTGTATTCTCTGATTTAGGATACCATAAACCGTAGTCTATAGTTCCCTTAAGATATCTAAATATCCT
>MU223776.1:10825972-10851978 GCA_018584345.1 Thuja plicata
TCTTCAGCATGATAACATTCCTTCCTATACTTAGGTTTGTAATCAGATCTGAACTTCTTGACTCTTGTGGGACACTTGGATGCAAAGTGACCAATATTATTACATGAAAAACACTTAAATGGAAGCTATCCTTCACACTTTCCTTTTCCTTTCTTTTCTCTCTTAGCAATCATGGCAATTATCTCTTCTAGCTCTTCATCAGTTTCTTCATTCTCATTATGACTAGAGATGTGTGAGGATTTTTTACCATGGATTGAAGCTTTGAAGGTTGTTTCATTCTTCAATTTTGATATTTCAAATGTAGAGAGTTTGCTGATCAAAGTCTCTCTCTTGAAGTCTTGTGAGAATTGCATAGTTTCCTCTAGAATACTGATCTTGTTTTCATAGTCTGGTGTCAAAGTGGTTAATAACTTATGCATTATATCTTCTTCTGAAAGTTTTCCTCCATTGTTTCTAATTCTAGATACTACTTCATTTATCCTCTGATTATAAGCTCTAATGTTCTCTTTTGGTAACATCTCGAGACTGTTGTATTTATTCTTCCATGTCTTCCTACGTGCATTATTTGCTTGAACATCTCTTTCAAACATGTCTTCTAAATACTTCCATATGATATGTGCTTTGTCAAACTTCTTGATGTCAAAAAATTCACTTTCTAATAAGGCACTGATTAGGGCATCTTTGGCAATTGCATTATTGGTAAATGTTTCCTTTTGTCTTCTAGTAGCATCATCCTTTGCAAGGTCTTTCAGAGATGGGATTTCAACCTCTTGTGTAGAAATCTCAAAAATCTCAAATCCAATGCACTGTAGATGTGTTACCATTTTGTTTTTCCAATCCAAATAGTTCTCTCCATCAAAATTAGGGCTATCTTTTCTGAAGTATGCCATCTTGATCTACCTTAAGTTGTTAGGCTTTCTCTCCGAGGCACTTGGCTCTGATACCAATTGTTAGAATACTTCAAAGATAAATGAGAGGGGGGGTGAATCAGTTATCTACAAATTTAAATATTTTGTACTTATTAATCCAAATTGATACAAAGTAAATACACATTCAGATAACAAATTACACAGCACATCAATTTAGTTACAGGGAAACCAAATGGTAAAAACCCCGGTGGGAATTAGTTCCCACAAAGAACTATATTGTTTATAGTAATCCCTGTTAAAAGATTCTTCAACCCTGTTAGGAGTTGTACTATACAATGTAGTAGTATGGTTGACCTGGTTAAGGGTCAGACCCTGTTAGGATTCTTTTACATATAACCCTGTTAGGGGTGGAGGACTCACTGTCCAAGGACTCATTGTCCAAGTGGTGAAGACTACAACCTTCTAGTTATTTGATACACACTGTATCAACAAGATGAACTGCTATTTTTGACACTGCTTGTCTGATCAGTTCCATTTATGTGCCAATGCTTTAACCTCTTGTAAATAAATATAAAAATCTAATCTGTATTCTTAATTCTTCAACATAAACATCTATATTATCAACATATGATAAATATAGCTCTGCTGCATCAACACTCTGCTCTTCTTTTCAATCTCTGGCTTTTGCAACTCTTCTCATTACAAATGACCTTCTATAAGTACATACACCAAGTATGAGATCATGGGACCTATAGGAAAACTCTTCTTAACATCCTTGTCAGCTCTACTAAGCACACAAGTATAATTACAACCTCACAAGTACTAACTGAATAGACGCGTCGCTTCACTAAGTCGGCTTCATCAATTTAACTATAACTTTGCAATTTTCTTGAAACACGTTTGGCACGTTTAGATTAATATCAACAACTCATAACGCATCATGAATATACACACACATATCCTGAAGATAGGAACAACTTGATCAACACGTTACATACGTTGGCCTTAAACCATTATTCCTCCAGAACTGTAACCGTCAATAACAAAATTACATATCTTTACTAAAATATCATATCTGAGTCTGTGTGTATGAACATAGCATAGTAAACATGTCAACAACATGTATCTATCCACACTGGTCTTCATGTCATCATATGGATAAGTACATACAGAAGTACTGCTGTGTATTATCTGTTGTCATCAATGACAAACATACAATCATTCAACTGTTCAGAATCAAATCTCCAACACATTGATCTTGTCAGAGATGTGTGGTTTGCACTAAGTCTCACAATCAAATGGCCAAGTACAAATATATTCAGAAATTATGCATTGATCTTCGATGTATTTTTTGATCTAGGGTGTCTGCTACATCTCACAATGAATTAGTTAAGTACAAAATTTCTTTCCAAGATTACACACACACCATTGATTGAGTTCCTTTCAATTTCTAATCATGTGGCTTGCACGTAATCTCATAATGAACCCATGTTCTACCAAGTCGGATTAAGTTTATTCAGCAATGCTTCTTTGTCATGTAATCTCCATATTTGACTTTAGTTAAGGTTAACTTTCCGAGGTTATGTTTTTTCCTATAGTCGTGCAATCTCTAGATAGAGCCTAGGTCATGTTAAGTTAAGATGGATTATCCAAGATCAAATTTGAACCATCAATGTAATGTTGATCCTAGGGTTGGCACATGATCTCAGAAAGAATTGGGCAAGTACAAATATGTCTTGAGATTCAACTCAGGTCATAGATCTTGTTCTTTCCTTTTTCTTATCGTGTGGTGTGCGCGTAATCTCTAAGAAAACTCAAGGGTTAAGTTTTTATCTTGCAACTTGGCATTCTCTTCATTTGTGTGTTCTCGTAATGGACCAGAGTTAAGCTCAATTCAGGGTTAAGTTGGCCTAGCCATATAATCTCATAATGAAAGGATCAAGTACTAATATGTTCTAAGATTTAATGCGAACCATTGATGTAAATGAAGATCTAGGGATGGCATGTAATCTCACAAGGAAATGAGAAAGTATAGAAAGATTCAGAGATTTCACATGCATCGATGATCTAGATCAAATCTTGTTTCTATCTCATAATCTTGAAATAAACCCTAGGGTTAGCTTTTCATCTCATGACTTAGGTTTTCTTTCAGTCGCTAAATCTCGGGATAGACTACAGTTAAGATCCTGAGTCAAGTTATTTAGGTAAGTTTGCATGGAAAGGATTGTGGTCATTGATTAGAGAAAAGATCTGAAGGCCTGTGTTGTATCTCCAAATGTAATTAGAGTTTACGAAATGTTTCACGTGACTTGGTGATCTCTTTAGTCATGAAATGTCTATATGCACCTGAGTTAAGATAAAGTTAAGCATGGGTTTCTAGGATCAAATCAGAACCGTAGATGCTATGTTGATCCTGTTGTGTGCGTGTAATCTCCCAATGTACCTGGAGTTAGTGAAATTATTTAGCAACTTATATATTACACAGTCATGCAATCTCAAGATGAAATTAGAGTTAAAGATGATTCAGAGGCTAGTTAGAGGCAAAGTATAGATGAAAGTTTGATCGATGGTCATGTTTTAAAACTTGAGAAAGGACTTGATCTCAGCCATTGATGTGTTTAGCACCAGAAGGATTAGCTATTGTAACGGTAATTTGAATATTTTAAAGGTCTATGAAGGTTTGTTGTCATGGTTGTGTGTTCTCAAATTTGCAGGGGAGTGGCTCGAGGTCTTCTTTTCCCATGATCAGTTTTAACGGAATTGTTTGAGTGACTGGGAATGTTTTCTATGGTCCTAGAAGCATTCAATGCAGCATGGTGGTCTCATGTATTTTTGGTCTACTTCCTATTTTGGGATGTTTCTTCCCATGCCATGAGTGCTCTAAATTTATGAGATTAGATCTTTTATTGAGACTTGATGAGTGATATGTTGGATCAAATCTTTTCGTGATCTTTTGGAGAAAGATTAGCTGGGAAGAAGTACTATTCTTAATTGTTGAGAAGGACTGCTGTAAAAAAAAAAACCATCTTCTAGGTTTTTGCTTCTCCTATTTATCCCTCTATTTTCTTAGTTGTAAGGGTTTCTTGAATTTTTGGATTTTAAAGGGTGAATCCAAGGTTTTAGTTTCAGGGATATAGTATATTCATGTTAGACTATAATTCATTATAAGATAGATAATCCTTTGATCTTTTGCAATTTATTGAATGGTATAATCATTTGGTCATATTGTTACAGACTTTTGACTCATTATACTTAATATAAGTGTCTCAATTTCAAATCTCTCCTTGGCTTTCATTTTATGAGTTTTGCATTTTATAATCCATTACATAAGTTATCCATGTATGTGTTCTACTCCATAGTTATGATTTAGGATTGGATTAACATATAGTTTCGATAGAACATAGTTTCATTTGATGTATGTGCATAAGTATCTTATAATTAAGTGTATGTTCTGAGATATTTGTGTTTATGGCTATGAGTCTTGGTCAATAAGTTGTCTTATGATTTAGTATTTGAATTTGAAAAATTTCCCCATGGATAAGGCACTGATCAAGAGCTAGTTTACTCTTTGTTGATGCATGTCTGATAGAGTTTGGTTATTTTATCCATTTAAACATCAAAACCATATTCAAGTCTCTATTATTTGTGGTTTTTTTTTTTCCTATATGATAATTGAGAGTCAATGAATTTCTGGTTAACATTTAGCACTTTCTTATCATAGATCTGTTATTAAATCTAGAAGTAAGTGAATATTTGTAAAATTTATATCAAATCTAGGTTAGGTGTACCCGCCTTTGTTTAACAAAGCCAGAAGTGCAGAGGACATGTTTGTCCCTATATTTAGTCCAATTGTCTTGTAGAGATTTCATACTTGGAGGTAACCACTCCTAACATCAGTCTCAAGGCATATTGGTAGCTTTAAGTAGCATAAATGTTCTCAAACACAAACACTCTCCAAGGAGATGAACAAGTGCCACTCATAGGGGTGAACCCAATTGGCTCATACATTGGAACCACCACACTATTGGAGGCTACTGATGATGAAGAAGATGTTCCTATTCCTTTAGGTTGGCTGGTAGATACTGACAAAAGGATGCACTCTGACCAGCCAATTGCTTCCCCCTCACTTCAAGGCATCATGAGGACCCTGATGAAATCACTTCGCAAAAGGGTCAAGAAGGAACGTATTCTATATACCACAAGGAATAATGGGAAAAGAGACATGGTGACCACTACTTCTATTTCCCTTGAAGATAGAGATAGGTCCAAGGTTAATCCTGAGGACTATGAAATAAGATAGATTAAGTTGGGGAGAGAGAACAAATGGGGCAAACTTAAAGAAATTGACTCGATCATCAAAACAATTCACGACTGATACGATGAGTACCAAAAGAAGAAAGAAGAATGGGTTATGGTAGCAAGATTAAAGGAGATAAAATAGAAACTTGCATCCCCATTACCTTAACCACATGATAAATATCCACCTCAAACATAATTCCATAGGGTGAGATGGATTTTTTATGGACTATGAAGAAGAATGCTCTAGTTGTAAATGATTGGCTCTTCGTGCAACTACAGTGGGTTAAAGACTTCCTTGTTGAATCCATTATCGAGTACCTCAAGGATATTAGGATACACTATAGTATCCAATAGGCGACAAGCACATGGGAGGTGGACATAGAATGATATATGAAGCAACAAGAAATGATGAAGGAAATTTTAAAGTTAATAAAGGACAAATTGCATGAAACTGATATCCTCAGTATCAAGAATTTGGGTTACCCGAGTCTTGTTTGTTGGAAATTGGGACTTAAGTTAGATATTTTGGACATGGTGTGCAAGTCTCTTGTACCATTTCTCTCCTCTATTCTATGACTCTCTTCTCATTACTCAATTTTTGTAAAGGATGTCATGGGCTTGAATCTGGAGGAAGTGGACAGATTTGTGGCCGTAGAATCCTTGCTCAGTGGATTTAATGAGAAAATGGAAAGAAAATTTGGTATTACCCAGGAGTGCATAGAGATTATTATAGTAACTCATGAGATAACCAAAACTAGAGTACAAATGTAGGATCAAGTGGTCAAAGCCCAAGATAATCTTGAGGAGGCCAAGATTAGAATTCAGTGCATAAAAGAGCTTGATGAAGAAGATATAAAGGAGTGCACTGAAAGGTTTAAGAAGTATAAAGAGGACCGGTCCTCAGGATAATGAGCTCCCTTTTCCTCATCTCCCATATTTATTTTGGTTTGTACATAGTTTCCTAGGATCCGAGAATCCTAGATACCGGTGAGTATACATGATTACTGCCCGTATTATTTGATTATTTGTTCATTCTAGTGGTATGAGTTGATGTGTCTATTAAGACCAACCGACCTTCACCCAGGTGCATGGTTAACCATATAGTGTTAGAGATTTGATAGGTTCCATTTTGAAAAGGATTAGAGATATTTTGTGGGTCATTTGTAGACTCTTTCCTCACCGAAAGGATGTTGACTTAAAATTTGAAGCCCAAAGTATAGAGGACAAACTTCTAGACAATTTTTTGATGTAGCATTTATGGAGCAAGTGGATATTGACCTACTAGTTCTGACAAGCTTATCTTGTGTGTGCGGATGGATATTTTCCTCCGGAACTAGATCCCCAATTTTCCTTTCTATTCACATGTTTCTTGCATCTTTCTTCCATTTTGTGAGCTTGTATATTTACATATTGGGCATCCCTATGAATATGTACTTTCATGTAGATTTGTATAAAATAAATAGTGTAAATTATTGTAAAGGAAGGTTGTATAGTTGTGTATGCCTATATATGCTCATTTTCAAGGTCATTTTGAGGGTTGGAAAAATTGATGATTTTGGAGGCCATAACAATAGAAAATAGTGATAGTGATAGATAAACTATCAAGGTAGCCTCCGCCTTAGCATTTTTCTAGTAAAGATGTCCATGATCTCTTGGATGTTTATAGGCTTGGACCAGTTCTAGTTGGGTATTTGTATCGATAATGGATTGAAATATATATGATTTTTTCTTCATCTCTTTGGTCTCTTTGTTGTGGTTGTCGGTAAAATCATATCACTTATTTATGTTCTATCCTTTTCTCAAGAATGGATTATTATTCTATAAAATGAATCTTGCACTTTTGCATATTTGTGGTTGTTGATCATGTATGTTTAAAGTTCTATCTCTTTTCTTGAATATTTTTTATGGTATATAAACAAAGTGATTATAGGTAGATGTATTTTATAATATGTTCTATCTCTTGGTATTTATTTCAAGTTTAATCCTATTGTAGATCTTTGGAAAAATGATGTGTTAAAAATTCTATTTAAACAACATGACCCTTTGAAGGTAACAGTCTTGTTCCCAAACTCAACTCACCCAATGCCATTGTGACCCAACTACTAGGAGCTTGGGAGATAGGGGAACTTATTCCCTGATAGTATCTTTCAGGAAAAGTTGGTCAATACTCTGATACCTGGTGACATCTCATTCTTTTTTGTATAGCTCTACACAAGAGTCACGTCAACAAAATTTGGTGCTATAAGGGGGGCCACAAAGGTCTGACCATACACCCACTAACTCTTCCACGAGCTACTTGCATCACCAAGAACTCTAAAATTTGTGATTTTTTCCCCCGTTTAGAATTTAAAGGATTCTTAGGAGCACCCTAGACCTAGAAGATCTTGTAGAGCTAGGACCTCTGGTCCAGAATAAGAGAACTGCTAAAAAGAGAAAGGCTTCAACCTCTATTCTAAAGCCCACCACCTAAAATACTTGTACATTCTAGCCTAGTGTGGGAACCATTTTACCCCAAGCTTATTTCATCCCCATTCCACCATCGATGGTTTCCTACTTCAACCAAAACTCCCATTTAGGAGTAATACCATGTGGGATCCATGAACTCCTGTACAACCCTGAGAGGATTTTCCCCAAATATGAACATAATGGCCTTTAGACCATGGATGAACATTTATAAGCCTTCAAGGATTCCATGGCCCACCATCAAGTATAGTAAAAAGATGTACTTATTAGGATTTTACCTTAGTCCTTAGGAGAAAATGAACTATATTGGTGTATCTCTATGCCCACCAATTCAATCCATAGTTGGCAGGAGATGGCGGATAAATTCTTGCTACATTATTTGAGTCTATGTGAACCCTAAAACACTATACTACCAGTTCTCCTCCCTGAGGAAAGAGATCAATGAACCCCTCACCATGTTCAATAATAGGTGCCAGAAAGCCTACAAACAATAAGTGTCCCCCTTTGTTGTAGAAAATCCCATGGCTGTTCAGACCTATTTTAACACTCGCGACCCCCTAGTTGTGATGAAAGAGCATCCTAGGTGTAAGAGCAATCTTGCATCACCCAAAAATATTTTCTTGTTTCTTTTCAATAAGGGTTATTTTGTGCAGAGTTCCTATTTTTGGAAATTTACTATTTTTAGTAAGTTTTTCATTTGATCTTAGAATGTTCTATTTTTTTCCCTGGAGGTTCACTTTGATTGTATCATCTTGCCAGTAAAGTTCCATTTCCAGATCAAGTCTAGTTTTGTAGATGTTGAATATTTTTGGTGTTGACAGTTGGGTACAAAAACTTTGAACTCAGTTTTGAAGGCTTTAGAGGCTCTAATTGGGGTTGAAACCTTGGCTGATTGGAGCTTGCACAAGATAAGAAATGTAGAGAAATTTGTGGCATTTTTGAAAAGGGGTTATGGTGGCCCATTGGGTCAACGGGTGATGAGTTATGGTCTCCGAAAGTTGCGCTACCTAAACTTGAAAAAGTTAAGTTCCTTCAAAATTTATTTTTGGGTTCTGAAGTTGTTTGGTCCTTTTCTAATGTAATAAAAATGAATAATAATATCTTAGGGATGGTCGGCCTCAAAATTTAGGTTTTTGTTTCTAGAATCTTCTTGGGTGGTTAAAATTGTCTATATATTGAAGGCCCGTAAGGTTGTCTAGGGCAGTTCTGGGTTATGCATCTATGGGCTCTAGCTTGTAGAATATGGTAATAAAATTCCCATGTGTCTATGCATGTTTTAATTATAAATGTGTGTGTTATATTTTAGATTATTGTAATTTTATTTCATGGTGGGTAATAGAAAGCCCAATTCCTATCTTTGCAAATCCTTGTTATGTTTGATTTTTTTGTGTGTTTTTGTTAATAAGAGGAGCACCCTTCATCAAGTTGTTATCATACTAACACAAACAAC
Source organism: Thuja plicata (assembly GCA_018584345.1). Taxonomy (NCBI): domain Eukaryota; kingdom Viridiplantae; phylum Streptophyta; class Pinopsida; order Cupressales; family Cupressaceae; genus Thuja; species Thuja plicata. The sequence continues at coordinate 10,835,054 of MU223776.1, forward strand.
ACAAGATACAGATAGGGACACCTTGTTTAAGGTTTATGCTCTAGCTTTATGATTGAATCATGAATTTAACTAAACCCTTGGAGGTATAGAATACAACTTTCCCTTCAATATGCAGAAGGGTAACTACCCCCAAACGATTGGGTATAATCAAAACACTATGGTAGGAACTCCAACTATGAATTTGGTGCCCTAGTACATTCACAACCATTAATCACATTGAACACTTGTAAAATTAGAGTACCCTTGGATACAAAACAATCTGGTAACACCCCAAGTCCCAGCAAATTCCTTTTTTTAGCTAGCTATTCCTGCCAGACCTCAGCCCACCATGGCTCATGTGACTATTGCAACCCAAGTCTCACCTCCACCATCCTCTAAACAAATGAATCAAATAACCCAAGAGGTGGACTCCCTAAAGATAATTTTTTCCTAGGCCACAATGGGGTTTGGCCAAATGAAGTTAGGACCTCCTGGTTCTCTTAACCCTGACCCTTCCCAACAACAAGGCAATAGTTACCAAGGGCAAAGGAATTACCAAAACATCGGTCCTCTCTAAAATAATAAAAATTAATGCCCACACAATAACTGACAATAGAATACCACCCCTAACAATGGTGGGGTGGCTTCCAATCAGCTAAAAGCCTTAGGAAAACTAAACTCAACCCATGTGGTGAATTTCATAGATTTTATTCCCTTATTTAACTAGTGTAGATTACATGATACAGCTTCAAATTCTGAGCTGAATTATGCCACCATTGAGAAAATAGTCAGGATCACATAGGAGGATAATCAGCTACCACTTGATTATTCCACCTCTATAACTCTAGAAAACATCATTTTATCCTTTTCTTGCAAGTCCCTTTTATTTAGAAAAGAGGATTATGAAGATCAGGAGGAGCCGATCCGGGAGGGATTTTTCATGAGTATGAATCCTAGGCCTTTCAAAACACCCAAGCCCCATACAATAACTAAAGGTAAAGAAAAGGTACATTTACCACCTCACCAGAACCTAAGGATACCCAAGTTCCTCTAACCCTAATGACAACAATAACCCACCCCCTCTAAAGGGAGTACCATTCTACCCACTTCAACTAGATCCCATAAAAGGAAATTGGACCCTGAAAGGGAAGCTCAATGTACAACCAAGGAGATGGAGGATGCCCTTTACACCATGTCCCTTATTGAAGTACTACACAATTTCCCAAAGTAGAAAGAATCCCTTCTCAAGTATCTCAAACAACCAGAACCCTACCCTACCGAGGCCAAAACTATAACTTTTGAGAATACCAATGTGAAAATTTTTCAAGGTAGTATAGAGGATCCACCCTTCCTTCTTAATATGAAGATATACGATAAAAAATTACACAACTTTCTAGTTTATTCCAGAGCTTTGGGGAATTTTATGCCCATATCCATATGTAAGAAGATCAGTTTGGCCCTTGTAAAGACCAATGGTACAGCTGTGCAACTCAACAAAAAATAGTTCAAAATGGTAGGGGAACTTAAGAATGTTTAGATCTAGCTCACCTCAAATCTCCATGTTTCTAGTTTTATCGACATTCATATGGTGGACATTCTAAAGACCTTAAGAATGCTCCTAAATTGGAACTGGTCCAAGTCCCTTAATGGATATATTTCCACGAAATTCTCTCACCTTTAGTTACCTTGGAAGGGGGTGGCTAACCAAATCCATGTGGATAGAAAACCAAAAATAAAACAAATGGTCACTGATTATGGGAAAAAAATGAGGTAGCTTTCACTCAATTTGAGCCAGGAATTTATAGACCCTAGTAAATCCTGACTCTCAAGTTCATTCTGGGAGGAGGATCCCCCTAGAGGATGTCATCTTAACATAATGAACCCAAGTCCTTATTTTGAGTTTGAACCATGATATCCAAACATTAGGAATTAATGCATCCTTGGAAGCCCTCCTCTTCCCTCAATGGTGGTGGGTAAACTATGAAGGGAACTTAGAGCTTGAGTGTGAGTCTATCATTACCATTTTTTATAGTCTTCTCTCGTCCCCAATAGGGGGTGAGATACAAGAAGAAAAACCACAACCAATCAGCCCCAAAATGACTAAACTTGAAGAGTTGATTCCAAAAGAGTTGGAAGTACAAAAAATTCTATCTGCAAGGATTATTTTCCTAATTAGACATACCACCTAGGTAGCCAAACTAGTTCCATTCTGGAAGCAAAATGGGGAATCCAATGTATAGACTTTTGGAACTTGAATAAGGCTTCGAAAAAGGATAATCACCCCTTAGCCTCACTAGGTGAGGTGTTTCAAATTCTCAATGGATCATAGATGATGTCCTTCTTAGATGAATACTCCATTTATAACCAAAGTCATGGTGAAGTATGAAGACCAGATTAAGATTGCTTTCATGACTAAGTGGGGAACCTTCACATACCGCAGGATTCCCTTTGGTCTTATTAATGCCAGAGCCACATTCCAAAAGGCCATGGACATTGAAATTTAAGGATTGGTAAACAAGTGTATAATCATCTATATGGATGATCTAACAGTCTTCTCCTACAACGAGTATGAACATGTTGCCCCACCTAGTGAGGATATTTGAAAGATTTTGTACTTATTGAATTTCCATCAACCCCAAGAAATATATATTTAGGGTCACTGGAGGGAATTTTCTTAGTCACATTATCTTAGAAAGAAGAATATTCATTTACCTGGACCGATTTCAAGTATTTCTCAAGTTGCAAATGCCGAGAAGCAAAAAGGAGATGTGATCCCTCTTCAAAAAAATTAATTTTGTGCAGCACTTAATCACTATTTTTGTTGAAATGGAAAAACCTTTGAATTAAATGATTAAGAAGGATGCCAAAATTGAGTAGAGCCAAGAATCCAAATATTTCTTTGTAATATTAAAAACACTATAGTGGAGGCACTAGTTTGAGAAATGAATGAATTTAGGCACTACATCCACAGGATCAAAGTACATGTGATTGTGCCAAACCAAGTAGTCCAATCCTTTCTTTTTCAAAGTGAAATCAAAGAATGTCATGCAAAATTGATGGTCTTCCTCTAATAATATGACTTAGAAATGAATCCAAAGAAGCTAGTCCATCGGAAAGGTCTCTCCTAAGCCATGGCCATGAGGTGTCCACAGATTGAATGTCATCAATATATGGCATAATCCTTCACCCTAAGACCTCTGGTATGCCAAATTGGTATAATTATTGTTACACAACAACTTCCCTGAAAGACTCACCCTTGCCAAATGCCACACACTGAGACTCAAAATATCTCATTTCATGATTAAAAAAATGGAACTCTATTATGTAAATATGTAGAGGGCATTTATCTTTTATAGTTAGACCAATAGGAAGCACAAAAGATGGTGAAGAATTCCATGGACAATTCAGGACTAGACATTGATCTGCTAATGCCACTCTAGGAACCTTGCCCTATTACCTTGTGTATACACAAAACCCTATTTTTCTTGTAAACGTACAGATAACAGTTTTGTAGTTCATGCACAAGTTCAACAATGATGATAAGATTATGGAGGTATGCCTTCTTAATATATTGTTGTGCCTAGAAGAATGAAGAGATAATTCCCTTGAACACTTTTCCAAGCATCAAGCCATAGTCAAATGATGGTTTGACAAAAGATCCAAATACAAATCCTTCTAGATCTTATATCTCATTCTCTTATAGGATAAAGCCCATGTAAAGAAGGGAGACCATTGAAAGTTCTAGAAACTCTAGATAGGGTTGTATCAAATCACCAAGATTCGTAGATCCAATATATACCACATCACCTCCTTAACCAGGGAACCTATCCCATTTCATGTCAATGGACAGCTCCTAAAACACTACTTTCAGTAGTGTGTGGAGTCTGAATTTTTTATTTTATGTATAATTTGTGCAGGTCCTTGCTATAAATATCTCATATCCCATCTGTAATTTTTTTACATCCTTTCCTTTCTCACCCTTTCCTTTTGTATAGTTGTTTTGTTTTGCATGTGCTTTTCTTTGCCTAGTTCTTTGTTGGTTTTTCTCTACTTTTGGCCCCCCCTTGTTTTTCCAAGTAGGGTTGGTGTTCCTAGCATAACGGTTGGTCTAATCAAGGGAGACTTGCCTCATGCATTTTGTAATTTTGGTGTTTATTCGCCAAGTTCTATAGATAGTCCTACATTTGTCCAGGGTGTGTTTAGTGTATTGATGAAAGAAGAAGGAAAACTGACAGAGAGGATGGACAGGTCCGGTAACTAAAAGGCAAGGGATCCTTGAAAACTTATCTACTTCACATCATTTGGAATGAGGAAAGAAAATGTAAAAAGAATGAGCGTCCAAGAGGTTAGATCGATGACACTTAGGCCAGAATTCACCACAAAGACTGAATGCTACCATGGGCCCTAGATTTTAGTCTCAAGCATCAAAATTAATGGGTCAGTGAAATAACTACCTCCAATATGAGTAAACTCATAAAACAAATCCAGTTAAAGAAGTACCACCCACTCCATCCAAAAAACAAGAGAAGAAAAGCCAAGGAGGTCTTGAATCTTGGGAACCCATTGCATGGTATGAGTGTTGTTTCTCTATTCCTTTAGGAGGTAAAAGGGACAAGAAACCTCTCTAAAATATACACCATACTTGCAGCCTAAAAATTCTCCAGCCTCCCCTAATTTGACCTTGCACTGGTTTTGAAGGCATTGCATTGAGCACCCACCTTGAATGACAATAGTGCTATTTGTTCACCCAATCAAAGATTCTGGAGTTGTAAAATGCACGAGGCATTTTCCCTAGTGAGACACTATTTTTTATGTCATGCATACCCATCCCTACATTTTTTCTAGAAAAATGTTGGGTCCCCCTTTTCTTTTCTCTTTTCTCCTCCCCGAGATCCGAGATCCCAGATGCTGCCCTCTATTACCTTGACTTTTCATACTCTATGGATGTTAGGATTTAGTACTACTTCTTAGTATTATGGAGTTTGGACACCTAAAACCTAAAATGTGATGCATTAATGATGCCCCTATCTTGCTTGAAGTATTTAATGGTTTATTCCCTAGCCACCCTATAAAAGGCCTTTTTAGTGCCCATCTTAGCTACCAAGTGTTAAAAATTTCTTCGAGAGAGCCTCTGTAACTAGGTTCTTCAAACATATAAATTAGGTTCTTTTCTTGAAAATTTAGTTGTTTGGTGTGCATTTTCAAAGACTTTATTAGCTAGTGCATGTGCTTGATATTTCAGGTTGGTTACTTTTTCAAATTTCCTTTGGTAATTTAGGGCTTTTTGTTGTGTTTCCATTTTTTTCCTATTTCTATTCTTTACATTGTAAATGTAGTCTGTATAAGTGGAATTTATTTGAAATTCTTGGGTCTCTAAATTTAATTTGAGATCATTTCCCCTCCTTTTCTCATGTTTTAGGTCTTGATTTTCTACCCTAGTTGTAGGCATCAAGTATTTGACCCTGCTAGGTATGCTTTCTAGGTGATTTAGGGATTTTTGTGCTTGATTTTTTGTGCCATAGTTACTTGACTTTTCTTCTATTATAGGCATTTCCCCCTTAGATCAAACGTAGCCTTGGGATCATCAAAATGCTCAATATTTAGTATCTTATTTTTCTATGGCAGAGAGTAAGAATGATTTCTATGCTCATAATTGTTCCCACTAAAGCCCACTTAACGAAACCTTCCTTAGCTCAGTGTTCTAACCAGCCACATGTCAAATAGCCATACCAGGAATCTTTTGTTAGACATTCATTTCACCAACTAATCATTGCACTAACCACCAATCATTTTCATCATCACAAATTCAAAAAACCCTAGAGGTAGATGTTGAATAGGTTTTCATGCATCAAGATCCATCTCCAGCCTACGTCTCGACCCCCTTTAGACTTAGTCATTATTTGTAATGAGAAATATGAACATTATAGGAAACTCTGGTCCTTGAGTCTCCGATATCTTTGCACAAACATTGTCACCACTAAATAAGATATTACCAACCGGTGTTCAATTTCCACTATCCTGAACAAATTATTGTATTAAAGTTAATAATTTTGATCTTCGGGATCCGGTGATCCATAATACTTTACTACTCATTTCTAATCACATCACTGGGGATCGAACACAAAATTTTTTTCTTTCTTTAAGTTTAATAGTATTGATATCATGTGTACTGATGACACCTTGTCCTTATAGGAAAGATAATAGTGGCATCTTCCTCTTCAGTAAAAGGAGAAAATCCTGAGCTCCCCCTTTTTGGATCCTCTAGGAAAAATACTAAAGCTACATGAGAATTGGAAAAGGTTCCCCTTACAATGAAGTATAGACTAGAGGGTGTTTCCCGGACTTCCAAGCTTGAGTGTGTAGTTTGCAATTTATCACAGACATTGACCTTAGAGACTATGACCTAGGGTCCATCCAAGACAACATAAGGGATGAAAAAGGGATAAAGAAGATATGAGTGTTAACATATCTAGGGTTAGTATACTCTAGGAAGAATTTTTTCCCACCTCTTTTTAGTACCTAAAATTCATCTTCACTTTGGCAAACTATTACTCAGAGGCTACATGTGTATGTACTTTTCTAGATGACACCATAGTTTTTGCATTTGACCCAGAGCCCATTGTTACCATCCTTCACATCTCTTACAAGAAACATAAGTTGTTGGTGGATAAAGTATTCACATTGAAAGAATACCACGATGTGGAGCTCAACAATAAAAGGTTCCTTAAGAAGAACTAGCTCACTACAACACGTTAGGATGCTTTGAAGATGACTGCCAATATTCCTTGTCATGAATTTATCCCTCCCATTCAGGAATTTATCATCATCATGTTTTGTGTGTTCATCAAGCCGAGAACCAAGGAATATTTGTCATGGATGTATTATTTCATCCTCAATGTTATTATGGAGATGACGTACTTTGACTGGGCACAAATCATCTCAAAAAAATTAACCAGTCGTTGAAGGAAGTTTGGACCCAGCCATAGAAACAATTTTTCATGACTTCCTTTGTGGTATGTTTTGTGGGTCCACAAGAAACACCCTATTTTGGTCCTCTGACCATGGGGACCCCCTTTCTTTTTTGGCTTTTGGATCTACCCCTCTCCCTGTTCCTTGTTTCAAGGAACATGGAGAGGGGTAGAAACAAAATGGTGTGCGAAAGTCGTGGGTGACCATTTAAGGACCTTTGCACACCAAAATTCTAAAAGGTCTTTCTTCGCCATCAACCTCATCCTTTGCAATTTTGGCCTTTTGCACCCCAACCTTGCCTTCGGTGTCTGAAAGCCTCAAAATTCTGAAAGAGAAAAAAATGCATTTCTGGCTTCTTAAGAGCCCTCTACTTCTGGTTTCTTAGTTAGTTTTGTTTCTTTTCCTGCTTTTGTATTTTTCTTCCAATAAAGATACTGATACTTGTATGTTTCCTTGCAGGAATGCGTGAGAAGCCAATAACATCACCAATAAAGTACTTGTTTAAGGGGAATCACCCCCCTTCAAATATCAGAAACAAACATATAGAGATCATCGATACTGATATCAGGAATGTGGAATGGGATCAGTTCCCAGTAAGGTGTTCTCAACCAATGGGAAGGACTATTTTAATTCATTTTCTCATTGATCTTGCTACACCTGTGGCTTAGGTATGTTCCTCTACAGACCCATGCACTGACTCAACAATAAGAAGAAGCAACATTCAACAAGGTCCTAAAACCTTCTACACTTTGATCTCCACAAACTTAGATGGGTATAACCCATCTTTTGTCTTTCAAAATATAACAACTTTATAAGTAGGCAGGAATGGTGGATGTAGTATAAAACCAGTAAATTGTAACCATTTTTATAAAATTGGATGAGAACCACAAATCTAACATGTCAAACTAGTGTCCTATCTAGTGGGTATGGAGTCACTTTAAATGCAAAGACTCTTAAACAACAACATTCATCAAATATAAATCTTGTAAATAATCATTGATCTTGATTATTCCTTTCATACTCAATTCACATTTCCTAGAAGCAGATGTAATCATCCAATTCACTTCAATCCTTTACTCACTGGAATTGTTTAAGAATGTTTATTTCTCTCTAAAAGAAATCCTAAAGCAATTAGACCCTCTTCCTTATAGAGTGATGGATTAAAATTCCTTAACAATCAACCCAAATAAGTACAAGAGACCAAACTGAAGACATTATAATTTAATAAGAATTCACAAAATGCAAGGAAATACAAACAAATATTATTGATAAAACATCTAAACATGAAAAATTAGAGCCAAAAGACCACTGATAGTCTTAATTTAACATTCAGAGCTTACAAGCCTTGTTGTGGCATAAAATTCCATCCTTTACTCTATGGTCTTGAATATTCTTTTATTGGAACAAGAATGCTACAAGCTTCAGACCATTTAGGGTTAGGGTTTACAACCAATCATGTCAAGCATTTAATTCTAATTTTCAAGTTGAAACCCTATGTCTCTTCAATCTGTGCAATCCAATCTACAATCAAATTTCTCTAATCCCTGGATGTGAGCGTACTACCTTGAAGTCAAAGAATTCCCAAGCATGACTTTGAAAGTAGCTCATATAAAAGAAGAAATGACTAGGCACCACTAAAATGCATTTATCCTTTGATATAAAACCCTTTTCTGTCAATTTTGGACATAAATACATCTCAGCATATCATATTTCTACTCCTGTGGTCTTCAACGGTTGTTCAAAATTGATCCATAAGATTATATCATAGCATTTATAGCTCTAAGATCAAAATATCAATCAACCACCATGAAACCCTCTGAGAAAGTATTTAAATATTTTAATTTAAGTTATAACAACTATAGGTGGCGCAAACAACAAATTGGATGGTCAAGATCAAGCCTTATCACAGTTTTAAAATATATACGTTGATCCTCTCTTGGTTACCCAAGCTCAGAATCATATTAGACACATGGAAGCATCGTACAATGCCTTAATGAGAAGATCTTGTGCAACTTTACCTTGATCCATTACGCCGCTTGTCAGATGTGTTCAAACTGCACTTTAATTTATCCTCCTCAGCCCCTAACTGGTCTTTAACCTTTACTTTAACTTTGGATTATCGATAAATTGCATCACTAAGTAATCTCCAAGTCTCTGAACTATTTAACTAACCCTAGATCCATTCAGAGATCATGCCACATTGTTAGATCCTCATCGCATAGATAGTCTACACTGAATCTCACAATATATCTGCACTTGACCAATTCATTGTGAGATTAAATGTGAACCATATGATCAATACAACATCTAAAGTTCAGACTCAATCTTAGATAACCCATTCTTAACTTTACCTGACTTGATCATAACCCTAGTCCATTATGATATTATGTGACTGAAGAAAATGCCAAGTCGCCAAAACATATTTTAACCCCAGAGTCTATTTAGAGTCTTAGCACAATCCACAAGATTTAAGACACATCAATAGCTCTAATTTGATCTCTACAAACTCAACTTTTCCTTAATCTAACCTGAACTCTATCTAGAGATTCAATGAGTGAAATAAAATCTAAGTCACAAGATGAAAATCTAACCCCAGATTTTATTTTGAGATCACATGACAACCACAAGATCTTCACTACATCAACGGCCTATACTGAGTCTCATGACATATATGTACTTGACCATTTATTTTTGATATTAAACACAAACCACTTGATTAAATCCACATCAATGGCTCAGGTCCCTTCCATATCAACTCATCACCTATCCTTATCATAACTCAAGTCATCTAGAGATTTCACGACTAAAGAAAAGTCTCAAACTCGGATAGTTAACCTCTTTACCACGGTCAAATATGGTGATTACACGACTGAAGGAAAAATTGAATTACAAAAATTAACTTGACCAGACATGCCTTTTACCCTATTTTGATTTTGAGATTGCACGAAAAAAGGAATCTCAAAGTCTCTGGATCATATCTTAACTCTTGAGTTTATTTTGAGATTACGTACAAGCCACAAGATCAAAAAGACATCAACAGCCTGCGCTAGATCTCCAAACCTTTCATGAAATCATTAATTAATTGTAAGATTAAGTGTGAGCCATTCATCTCAAACCCTATCTACGATCCTCACTAGATCTCCAAAAAATTATGTTGACCTTGACTTTATCTGGCGATTAAGCGCAGTCCACATGATAATCACTTAAAAGGAACCTGATCAACGGCCTGTGCGTGATCTCAAAAAAGAAAAAACATATTTTATATCATCTACAGATTAAGAGATACAAGGATTTTCAATTTAAAATAATATCCCTTGGCCATGCACATGACTAAAAAGGATTTAAGTGGCTTAGAAAAGATAACTCAAAATTAGAAACTTCTATGAAGGGTCTAGGGTTTTGCACCAATGGCTAAGAAATTTGAAATTAGGGCTTGGGGATAGAGCAAGAAATAGTAGGGTATTCATAACTTAGACCAAAATTTCTTGTATATTTTATATTGCTAACATAGGCTCTGACTGGGGAAGGTTGAACGTAAGTTCAACACTAGAAAACCAGCACTCTAGGAAGAGAAAACCGACACAAAAAAATTAAAATCCACAACAGACAAACCTAAATAGGAGAAAAGAAAGAAGGAAAATATTTACAAATATATACAGCAGTGTGCATGACCAAAAACTTAGGAAAATAATGGCTTTAAGAACTTCCCATGCACAGGCAGATCATGTATCCCACCAGTAGGACTTTGCAAGAAGTAGGAATCTTTTCCATGTAAGTCATGCACAAAAAATGGTCCTAACCATAAGAACTCAAACTTTACATGTTTCCCCTTATCCTCAATCCTTGCATTCCATTGGAGCACCATGTCATTCACCTAAAAATTTCTTTTTGATGCTCTCTTATCAAATAAATACATAGACTGTTGTTGGATATTCTGATTCTGCAATTGTTCTTCATTTTTTTATCTCATCCAGCTGTACCAACTGCAACATCATGTTTTGTATTGTCTCAGTTACTTCTATGTCCTTATCTTGGATGAATTTGTAGACCATTAACATATTTTTTAATGGAAACCTATCTCATGTTCCATAAACCAGTTCAAAAGGAGATACACCTATAGCTCTTTTCATTGTCACCCTATTAGCCCACAAAGCCAACTTAAGTTTTGAATTCCAAGCTTTCTTATTATTTTCAAGTGTTCTTTTGATAATCTTCATGATGCTCTTATTTATGGAGTATGCTTTCCCATTTGCATTTGGATGATATGGTGAAGAATAGGAGATCACAATACCATATTGTTCACAAAATTCTATGAATTCTTTAGACCTAAAGCACATAGAATTATCCATTTCTAGCTTACTGGGCACACCAAACCTAGTCAAAATATTGTCTATTACAAAATCAATGACCACCTTTCTAGTTTCCCTCTTGGTTGGTATAGCCTCAACCCATTTTTTGAAATATTCTATGGCAACAAGGATCCAACTATGACCCCCACTAGACTTCTCTAAAAATTCACCAATAAAATCAATGCCCCATTGGGCAAAGGGGACTTCCTCTAAAATTGGATTCAAATGCAAATCCCCTGAATACACTAACTTCTTTGAAAATCTTTGACAAGCCTCACACCTTTGCAAAAAATGAGGATCATCCTTGAACAAACAAGGACAATAATAACCAGCTCTAAGTATCTTGTGTGCAATTATCTTTGCTGAATAGTGGCCTCCACAAATACCACTATGTATCTTTGTTAATACCTTCTCAAACTGAGTCTTATCAAGACAAAGAAAAATAATTCCATCTCTATTTTTCCAATATAAGTCTCCCTGCATTAGTACATACTTCTAACTCTTAGGTCTGAGAGCCCTTCTTTGATTCTCTGTCATGTCCTCAAGACATTTATTTTTCTTCAAAAAATAAAAAATATTAGTATACCATGGTTGCATCTCAATGCTAGTTGGAATTTCATTTTCTTGCACATTATTTACTTGGGTAAGCTCCATGTTTGAATCTATCATGAGCTTTGCAAGTCCCAAGCCTCTAGCTAATTTGGTAATATGGATCTCTAGATCAAATTCTTGTATTCTGTTGATCTATCTGCACCTCTTACTAGTGACCTCACTTTGAGACAAAATATCCTTGACTGCAGTATGAGGCACATAGGCACCCACCTTACCACGTACTAAATAAGTCCTAAAATCCTTGACTTCCTTAACTAAGGCATAAGCTTTCTTCTCCATTATTTCATAATTCAACTTAGTTTCCTACAAGGATTTTCTGAAAAATGCAATTGGATGCTCAAATCCCTCCTTTTCCTTTTGTAACAACATTGCAACAATGGTATGGAATGAAGAAAATGAGAAAATAGAAAAATTCAACTCATAATTAGGAGATTTTAAAACTGGTGCTTCTTGAATAGCCAATTTAATTTTCTCAAAATCTTGTTGATCTTTTGGACTCCAAGAATATTTAACATCTTTATTTAACAACTTGGCAATAGGTTTTATGATCTTTGCAAAATTAACAATGAACCTTCTTACAAAAAAAAAATCCCAAGAAAGATTGGACACCTTTGATGTTCTTGGGAGGAGTCAACATATTAATAGCTTCAATCCTGTCTGGATATGTTCTCACTCCTTCTTTGGACACTATATGCCCTAGCAACTTTCCCTTTGAAACAGAAAAATGGCACTTCTTTGGATTAAGAGAAACTCCAAACTCCAAAGCCTTACCAAATATCTTTTCAAGATGCCTGAAATGGTCCTCGTCCCTTTTTGAATATGTAGTAAGTGTTGGCAAGTTGACTACCTAAGGATGCATGACTCATTTTGTGTTGTCATCATGGCAACAAAGTCATGTTTAGTCTCTATCTTAAAAGACAAAATGACTAAGGAAAATAGGGCAGATAGAGACACTTGGCGATTAGCACATCAGCTCATGTGTGAGAGATCAATTCAGTGTATGTGCATTTAGATATAAGTTGTATGACACATGTAAATACTACATTCAGACACGCATAGTACGAAACTATAGTATGGAAAAGTTACAAGCAGATCAATAGACCAGCAGTACAGGAGACAGAGCACGGAAGCCGACTAAGTGTTTTGATCAACGTGTGTTATTTTATAATGTAATCGCTAAGCACCTTTGGCTATATGATTGTAATGATGTAATTAAAATTGTAGTAAACACGCTTGAGGCAACTTGTTCAGAAGCATTGTATATTTTTTTTAAGGGCTGACTAGTGTTTTGTTTTGGGTCGCGCCTATTCAGATTTGAATATATAAGTATGTAATATAAATATATGATAGAAGTGTCAATTATTATGTAAGAGGAAGATAAAGAGTGATAGTACTATGAATTCACTATATGATATAGCTCTTTTAGAGAGGAAGATAATTTGCACATACACATAACTGATCAGACAACAGTGTCATCACAACAATTCATTTTGATATAGTGCATATCATCTTTCAGAAGGTTGTAGCCTTCAACTTATTGGGAAGTGAGCCTAGGCAGTGAGCCATATACCTTTAACAGGGTTTTGTAAAAGACTCCTAACAGGGTCCAACCTTTAACCAGGTCATTGTACTCATATTGTAAAGACTGCTTCTAATAGGGAAAAGGAACTCTCACAAGTTCATTATACTTAGTACAATATTTGTGGGTACTAATTCCCACCAGGGTTTTCCTCTGATCAAGGTTTCCCTGTAATCATATCATGTGTTATGAGTTGTTGTGTTAAGCTTCATTCTATGTGTGTTTGATTTATGTTTAAGTTGCTGAAAAGTAATTAATAGACAAACATTGATTCACTCCCCCTCTTAGTGTTTCTAACAATTGGTATTAGAGCTCTGGTCCTCAGGAAATAATTTTAACCACTTGAGGAGATCATGGACTCAGTAGAAGAAAAACATTTGAAAAAGAATCTTGAAGCAGCTCTTGAAGATCTTGATAGATCTAAAAAATAAAACGAAGAACTTAGACTGAAAGTTGATGGCTCACAAATGCTTATCAAGAAACTAAGAAAATATTTGAAAGATTGTTCTACAAGTGACTTAGGGAAAATGGTCAAAAATATCAATGAAGAAAATATGTCTCTGAAAGACAAAGTTGAGAATCTGGATGAACAGCTCACAGACAGCCAAATTTCTATTGAAGAAAAGATCAAAGAAAGCAAACAACTAGATGATGAACTCTTGAAAGCAAACATGAAAGTTCTAGAATTGGAAAACATAAAAAGGAAGTTGGAATCTAAATTAACAGAAGCAAAGGATAAGATTGACAAAATTCACACAAGTTCTAATTCACTTCAATCTCATCTCAATGCACACAAAAAAAGGCGACACTACTGGTCTTGGATTCAATATAACACAAACTGAAGTCAATTCATTACAAAAAAAAGAGAAAAACCTCATGAAGCACTTTTAGAAGCAAGGAAATTTGAAAAGGGATTAAACAGATCTACCAAATGAGGAAATCAAGAAAGTTAGCAGAACTTGTTATGCATGTAACAAACATTTTCATTTGTCAAGAGATTGCAAAAAGGTAAGACCCTTCATTGGTTATTATTTCTCTTGTAAAAAATCTGGTCATAGGGCTATACAATGCAGAACTGAGTCATAGCAGAATCAAAGAAGAATGAATCAAAACAATCAGAGAAATCAACCTCAAAGGAATTTGCAGAACACTACATGATAGATATGTAACTACAATGGACATACAGCAAAGAAATACAGCATGATGAACAAAAGCATCAGACCTCCTATCATTTGTCACACATGTGGAAAGGCAGGACACATCTCAAAGTTTTGTAGATCCAAAACTCAAAAGCAAGATGAACCTAAGAAATCACTATTTGAAGAAAAAGGAGAAGTAAAGTTTGTTCAAGAAAATGAAGATTCAAGAAAAATTTCGGTTGAAGTAAAGAAGGAAAATGATGTTGACAAAGTAGTTGATGCATCCACAGTGGACACACCCTCTACTTCTACTTAAATATACCTTCTTGGTCTTAGGGGGAGCTATTCTATCTCAGAACCCCTCCGCGGTTGGTATACTCACCTCTGAGTATGCGCATATGATATCATGGTTACAAGAACATAATATTGCTATGTGCAATCACGCATTGTCTAAAATGAATCAGGATCAAAGTTTCAGAATCTCTAGGTAATTTGTGTACGGTTGCAAACATTAAATGTGGTAGATTGTATAAAGGAAAGAAATTATTCGATCTTCTTCACACTTTCATTGGAAGAGCACAAAATTTGGAGAGTATTGGAGCACTAGACATCAAGGCACGAAGGTATAATAGATTTGGAAGTTGAGCGAATGGATAAGAAGTTTGAAATGGAACCCTAGCATTCGTGCCATTTTGGAATTTCATGAAACCCTACTTAAGAAAATTCCAAGCAAGTATGGCGACTCCAATTGTGTTTGATATAGTAGAGAGGAAGAGATTTTTATTCAAGAAGCATCCATTCAAATCCATATTGGATGATGTGGAAGGGGATTTCTCCAAAACCCGGCTAGGTGTTGTTCACGTGGAAGATATTCGAGTGTATATTTACTGTAAGAAGGAAACAGTAGGAGATGTCAAAATAGCTACTAATATGGCATCCATGATGAAATCTCACTACACATTCAAAGATGAATTCATGCACTTGATTGATAACCCTATCTTTGAGTATTCTAATGCGCATGAGTTTGATGAGTCTGAATGGGTAAAGATTTTGTTGAGCATAATACATGATGATCTTTACAGGATTGGTGAGGTCCCTATGCGTATCACCATAGACCTAATTCATGAATTAACCAAACTTCCCAAGACTGGACCACTCTTTCCCACTGGCAAGGATGTCAAAAAGTAGATTGAACAAGTTTGTCTATCCAGAAGTTGTTAGAATACTTCAGAGATAACTGAGAGGGGGGGGTGAATCAGTTATCTGCAACTTTAAATCTTTATCTTATACTTATTAATCTATATTGATATAAAGTAAATGCACATACAGATAACACTTTACACAACACATCAATTTGGTTACGGGGAAACCAAATGGTAAAAACCCCAGTGGGACTTAGTACCCAAAAAGAACTATACTATTTATAGTGATCCCTGTTAAAAGATCTTCCAACCCTATTAGGAGTTGTACATTAAAATGTAGTAGTATAGTGACCTAGTTAAGGGTCGGACCCTGTTAGGAGCCTTTTACATATAACCCTATTAGGGGTGGTGGACTCACTGTCCAAGTGGTGAAGGCTACAACCTTCTGGTTATTTGATACACACTATATCAACAAGATGAACTATTTTTTGTGACAATGCTTGTTTGATCAGTTCCTTTCATGTGTCAATGCTTTAACCTCTTGTAAAGAAATATAAAAATCTAATATATATTTTGAATGCTTCAACATAAACATCTATATTATCAACATATGATAAATATAGCTCTGTTGTATCAACACTTTTCTCTGCTTGTCAATCTTTGGCTTTCACAACTCTTCTCATTACAAATGACCTTCTATAAATACATACACCAAGTATGAGATCATGGGACCTATAGGAAAACTCTTCTTAACATCCTTGTTGGCTCTACTAAGCGCGTAAGCATAATTACAACCACGCAAGTCAGTGCTGAATAGATGCGTCGCTTCACTAAGTCGGCTTCACCAAATTAATCATAACTTTGCAATCTTCTTGAAATATGTTTGGCATGTTTAGATTAATATCAACAACTCATAACTAATCATGAATATACACATGCATACATTGAATATAGGTGCAACTCGGTCAGCACGTTGCATATGTCGGCCTTAAACCATTTTTCCTCTAGAACTGTAACCGTCAATAACAGAATTACATATCTTTACTAAAACTTCATATCTGGGTCTGCATGTATGAACATAGCATAGTAAACATGTCAAAAACATGTATCTATCCATGCTGGTCTTCATGTCATCATATTGATAAGTACATACAGA